>LR754467.1:5548-54855 GCA_902729485.2 Mus minutoides
CTTTTGTGATTGGGTTACCTCACTCAGGATGACACCCTCCAGATCCATCCATTTGCCTAGGAATTTCATATATTCATTGTTTCTAATAGCTGAGTAGTACTCCATTGTGTAAATGTACCAAATTTTTTGTATCCATTCCTCTGTTGAGGGGCATCTGGGTTCTTTCCAGCTTCTGGCTATTATGAATAAGGCTGCTATGCACATAGTGGAACATGTGTCCTTATAACCAGATGGAAACTCTTCTGGATATATATTCTTCTGGAAGAATGAAGTTCAAAATGTGGTCTCTTTGCCCCTTCCTAGAATTAAGAACAAAGCACACACTGAAGGAGTTACAGAGATCATGTGTGAAGCTGAATCAAAAGGATGGACCAACCAGTGACTGCAGCTACCAGGGATCCTTCCCATAATCAGCCACCAAAATAAACACTATAGCATATGCCAGCAAGATAATGCTGAAAGGGACCTGATATAGCTGTCTCATGGGAGGCTATACCAGTGCCTGGCAAACACGGAAGTGGTTGCTCACAGTCAGCTATTAGATGGAACACAGCACTCCCAAGGAAGGAGCTAGAGAAAGTACCCAAGGAGCTGAAGGGGTCTTCAACCCTATAGGTGAAAGAATAACATGAACTAACTAGTTCCCCCTGCGCTCATGACTCTAGCTGCACATATGGAAGAAGATGGCCTAGTTGGCCATCATTGGGAGGAGAGGCCCCTTGGTCATACAGACTTTATATGCCCCAGTACAGGGGAACTCCAGGGCCATTATGTGGGAGGGGGTAGGTAGGGTAGCAGGGTGGGGATGCGGGAGGGTAAGGGGAAATTTCTGGATAACATTTGAAATGTAAATGAAGAAAATATCTAATAATGAGCAAAAAAAGAGAATAGTATTTAATTTTTTAAAAAAAGAAAAATATATAGTTAATTATCTATCTCTATCATCTATTTATATATCTTTATAATCTATTTATATATTATACCTTTGTAATCTATTTATATATTATATCTTTATCTCTATGTTTATCTCTATTTCTATCTTTGTCTTTATCACTATGTCTAATCTATATATAGATAATCATCTATCTCTATGTAATTTATTTATATATCTATATATCTCCATTTCTATTTCTCTATATCTCTAATCTACATATAGCTAATTATATGTATCTATGTTATCTTATCATCTGAATCTATATCTACATCTATGTCCATATCTTTATATATTTGGGATATACATATACATATACATATACATATACATATACATATACATATACATATACATACATAATTACCCATGGAATTGTTCCATCTTCTGCCATTTCTTTTCTGGACCTGTGTTGACACTGCAATGATCTCCAGAACTCTTATAGTGAGCAGAAAGCATGGAATATGGATGCCAACTGATTAAGCAGTCTTTACTCACTATGATGTAATATCTGAGAAAATACAATCAGGTGTAAATATGTCTTTATTATCAGAATTTCTGTGATTTTTGATGCATGCTTCTTGATGCTGCAATTTCTAGTCCTGTGCTTGGTGAGGAAGAACATGCTTGTGCATAGTGTGTGGTAGAACATGACAGTTCACCTAGTGGTAAACAGGAGCCAGAGAGGGGGAGGAAGGATTGGCACCAAATATATGCTACGCAGCCACATCCCTCTCAACTACTCTCTCTAACTGACCCAACTTCTAACAGTCCATTCTGCTATGTATTCTCAAGTTATTATCCTCCGATCCAATCATCTCTCAGAAACACCACCATCTGAGGACCTTAAATGCAGGAATATTGAAATGGGCGATGTTACTTCATGTCTAATCAATAGTACGAACATGTGTAAAGTATAGAGATGGTTACGGGGAACCCAGTCAGCCCTGAACCCACAGAGAGTACAAATCTGTCACAGTGGCATGGAGTTTTGAGATAACCGATTTGAAAGCCAAATAGAGAACATTCCTGTGGGAGGTCATAAATGAAAGAATGGGTAGCCAAGCAGGTGTGTAGCAGATCCTTTGTAACTCACATAATTAACTGACATCGAATCTTCTCGGAGTGCTTCTACCTTTACATTTGATTTGTGTCATAGGCAAGAACATTTCTGAAGGAAAAGAAATTCTAAAACATACAGAAACTTCCCTAGGTTGGTTTTCAAAGCATATGTGAACATGAAGACATTTTCCCAGTGGAAGGGAATCACTGCTGAGAACAAGATCTGCTATCCACTGCCATCTTAAATTGATCTCACACCACCTTGAGACTGACTTGTAGTTATTTTTTATATAAAAGGTAGTGAAAAGTTTGAAATTGATTTTATTAGGAAGCAAAGGAGGTTGCTTCATAGAACACACCATCAATAAAGGGAAAGAGGATTATCTCAACTATTTCTTACTCCTATTCATTTTTAGACTTGTAACAGGAGTTTATAGAAAATGGGGTACATATACAGAATGGAATTATCACCAGCTATAAAGAGAGATAAAACTACTAAATTTTCAGGAAAAAAAATTGATGGAATGAGAAAACATAATTTTTAACCCAATTTAAGGAAAACAAAACCTGAATGATCAGATTTATATTTAGAGTATTTCCCCATTTCTAACTCTTAGATGTGTAGATACATGTGAGAATAAATATGGGTAAAGACCTAGAAACTAGAATGTGCTCTATGTGCCCGAGGGAAAAGTCTTCAAGGAAGTGAGTAGAGAAGTTAATAAATCAAATTGGAAGGGATGGGGCAAAACAGATAAAGGATGCAGGAGGAAAACCAGAGAGGTGAGGGAAGAAGATCATCAACCACAGGATGAAAACTCCATGTAGAAGTTACTTGCTCTATTAATTCATTAAATTAAAATATGTTTTTATTTAAGAAATACGTTTAGGTTCAGATTTTACCACCTACAGACATATCAGTCTCTTAGAATCAGATCTGACACACATAGGTTGTCAGTCCAACACCTCATAAGTGGGAATAGCAAGGCCCCAGATTCCCCTTAAATCACCCAATACTCTGCATCTTCCTTTATATCAAAAGGAAATAAACTGATTTTTTTTCCTAAAGCAGAAAAACTGAAGAGTTTTACATTTTGATAACATTTGACATCAGTTGTTAACAAATACATTTTATTATTCTTTAATATTAAAGAATGTAAATTTTAATGCAGTGTAAAATCAATGGCTGATTCCTGGTCTCCTTGTTGGACAAACACTCAGGAACTCCTGGCAGCAACAGAGGGAATGGAGTAGAGTTGTCCCTGCTCTTCTCCTCATCACATTCATTGCACTTGGAAGGAAAAACCTACAAGCCAAAGAAAGCCAAAAATAGCTGCAATCACTTTTTGTAATACCTCCACTCTACCTGTCTACTTTGCCATCCTAAGGTTAAGTCTTTATAACTTTCAGAAATTTTCACCCTTAATATAAGCATCTAAGAGTTTCTACTGATTATTGATAAGGGGGAGAGAGAGAGAGAGAGAGAGAGAGAGAGAGAGAGAGAGAGAGAGAGCCTAATCGGCTCTCTTGTCTTACTTTTAATTTTTTGCAGCTCCACACCAATTATGGTTTAATATTCACTCTGCTATGAAGAAATTATCCCATTCCAGAAATTACCCTCACTCCAGAATGACATGATTAGACATTTTCTGCTAATCAGTAAGTGGTCTGTAGCTTGATTCCCATTCGTCAGTGCTGCAGATGGTGGAGATGTCAGGGAACAGCAAGCACTGTCCTATTAAGCATTATCTATTAGGAAATGAACACCGAAATTGATTAATAATTGAGGGTAGGATTAAATTTCTTTTCTTTCTGCCATATTATAGAAAAGAGATTACTACATTTAATAGCAATTATTTGAAATATTCAGTGTAATGTAGCAACTTAAATAAACTTTGCAACCCACACTCATATTGTCAATAGAAAAAAGTACCAATTTGAATATAAGATTGAAATCTACATTCAAGATCCTTAGGAAATTCATTGTATGTACTAGCACAGTCTATTAGGTAACAATACTCTCAGTAATTCTAAGTGTTAGGTTTAATAATAGCTGTAACATTTTCTGCTTCATTTTCTTTGATTATATATCATTTACAATTACAATCCAAAATTTTATTTCTTGGAGTTTCTAATGGCATAGATACCATTGAAGCAGGAGTGAGAACTTGGGTGCATCAGAATATTTTCTTTTTCTGAATCATCTTCCCTGACATTTGTCTAGTATCTTTCTGCATGACAATTAGTTCACTAATTTATTTTCTGAATAAGAATACAATCTCTGATGCATCATATATAATATAGCTATTATCAAACCATCATGGTTAACTCAACTTTATCCATATGCCTCTGACTTCTCAGCTACTGAATGTATCAAAAACCTGTTTGCTATCACCAGCAACCCAGCAGTTAGGGTTGATGAGCCAAGAAAGACATGCCAACTACAGGAAGCTCAAGGGCTTACCTGGGTACCACAAAAGGTGCCATCCATTCACAGAATGTTAGTCATGTGAGATAAAATGTTTAATGGGTAAAAGTAGTGCATGCCCAAGAAGTCACCATCAGAATACTAGATATTCGTTATTTTAGTGATAGTCTCTCCTCAATGAACTATGATAATAAGGTTTTCAAAAGAGATATTTTTTTTGCTCATACACAGAATCTTGAGATAAATGTTAAGTATTTTGTGAAAATATACATAAGGAACTGTAAATCACTCCAAGGTATAATGATTATTTTTCTTGTCATATGTCACAATTACATTCTATATGTTTTCCAAAAAATCTCACCCAGGTAAGCATATTGATTGTGTTTTCAGTTGAACAAGAGATTGTTATATCATGTTATCTAGTTATAGTTTTCACTTGAACTTTTGATCTGGAATGAACTACAATCCAGAAATAGAAGGCCCACCTGTGATCCAGATCTTGAGGCTATAAGACACAGGTTTTTGATCTGGAAATTGGCATGTAATATCACAAGATTTTGATCTGGATCTTGAGGCATAGTGGCCATGAAACATAGGTCCAGGCATAGTGGTACATGTCATTATTCCCATGAGACAGAGGCAAGCAGATGTCTGAGTTCAATACCAGCCTAGTACAGAGCAAATTCCAGGTAAAGAAAGGCTTAGGTATAGGTGTGGTGGTACACCCTTAATCTCTCCAAGCAGGAGACAGAGGCATGCAGATCTTTGAATTCAAGGTCAGTTTACTGAGCACAGTTCAGGACAGGCAAGCTTAAGCAGGGAAGGATGTTTCCAAGGCAACTTCAATATGAAGGGCACCATATTCTACTCCAGCAAGCATCAGAAGTCAGCAGGTTCAGCCATATGGCTCTAGCTTTAAAGCAAGAATAGAAGGGGTTACTGGGACAATTGATGCTAGTTAGCTGGAGCTAAGAAATTAGTTGCGATTAAGAAGGAACCAGCATCAATGTGGTGAAATACTCTAGGAAGTGTTTTCTTGAAAGCACAAAGAAGCTGTGTTCTAGAAATAGCCAAGGTTGTACCTCGTGCTGCCACTGAACTTGGTAATATATCAAAATAAGAATCCAAACCAGAAGGCATGAAGGGATCTAGAGGAGCAGCGAAGATTTGATGCTGTGAGGGGTCAGGAAAGGCCAGTGGTGAAGATATAGCTTGACATGAAGTTGAATGCCCAGGACTGAAGGTATTATGCAAAAACTTTGAGGCTTGACATTATGAAAAGAGCCTATGAGAGGCTATTGCTGAAGCATAGTTGCAGCAAATAACTGCAGGGTATTGGAGATGCCCATACCATTGTATGTCCACTAATAATATTAGCAAAAAAGTAGTGGAGTCAAACAGAGCCAGAGGCAGAATTGGAGAAGTGACTTAAACCCTTTGGAGAAGCCCAGAAGATTGTGTGTGGACCCCAGACATTGGAACAGGAAGCTATGAAGTTAAAGTTGTCTTGGAGAAAAACTCAAGTTGGAGTTGCCAGAGCCATGGGATACCTGCCAAGGAAGCTACTATCAGGGAGTGGAACTAACCCAAGAGAAAAGATTCTGTTGTAGTAATGAAAACTGGAAGAAGTTGGACATCAGACACAGATTTTGGAGTTTGTCAAGTTGATTTTTCATCCTGCTTTGGTGCAGTATTTCCTCATTATGTTTTAGAACAGTAATGTATATTTGATGCTATAATATATTGGAGGTATGTGGCCTGCTTTTTGATTTTCCTTTTATAGGGGATTACACTTAAGTGGTTGGTTGAATCTCAGAAGAATATTTACACTTTAAACCTTTTTGAGACTGCTATAGACTATGAGGATGTTTGAAGTTGGACTAAATATATTTTTACATTATTCTATGGCTATGTGTAGCCCTCATAGACTCATGTGTTTGAACAAGCCTATGAGGGTCAGGGAATGAAATGTAGTGGTTTGAATAGGTTGGGCCACCATAGACTCGTGTGTTCGAATGCATGGCCCACATAGAATGTCATTATTAGGAGTTGTGACATAGTTGAAATAAGTGTTGCCTTATTGGAAGAAGTTTGTAACTGTGGGCATGGGCTTTGAAATCCTGTGCTCAAGGTAAACCCAGTGCTGAAGAGACCTCCTTGTGGCTGACTACAAAAGACAGTCTCCTTCGGGCTGCCTGTAGAAGACAGTCTTATTCTGGTTGCCCTCAGATCAAGATGTAGAACTCTTAGTTCTGTTTTCAGCACAATGTTTGGCTTGACACAGCCATGCTTCCTGCATGATGACAATGGACTGAACCTCTGAAACCATAAACCAGACAATTAAATGTTGTCATTTCTAAGAGTTGCCTTGATCATAATATCTCTTCACAGCAATGAAATCCTAATTAAGACAATGAGTATCTATGTTCTTACCTATATATGAACTCTATGGAATACAATAGCAACTGCAAGGGAAATTGTGCTTGTTGGGTCAATAGTGACACATAATTATGGGGTAAGCAACCACCCTTTGTTCATCTGGCTCCTCAAGAGGGAATATACGCCCACTACAACAAAGCTAACTTAAACACTGTGTCTTGTGCAGAGGGAATCTATGCCCACTACAACAAAGCTAACTTAAACGCTGTGTATTGTGCAGTAGGGGTAGCCTTTTACTGCTATTTAACCAAACCATCTCAGTATACCCAACTTCTAAAGGTTTAAGGGTCTATACTGCTACTCTTAGATTTAGCATATCGCTCTTTTTTACAATAAATATGTTGATACAGCTCTTAAGTCTCTGGCAACATTGTTGAAGATGAAGCAAAAATAAGAGTACAAGAGGCAGAAGATAAGGCTATGAAACAAGACAAAAGAAAAGTCATGAGTATTGTGAAGATATTTCTGAGAAATAAGGGGATGTTAGGGGAGAGGGGATACAAAAAATTTACTGAGACAATAACCAAACTTTATCATAACCCCATATAAAATTATAAAAGAAAAATTACTAATAAAATATGAAACAAGCAAACAAACAACAAAACCAGACTCGGCTGCAGAAATAATTAAGATAGTAGAAGACATTGACATGCATGAGAAAGACTCAACTACTCGGCTATATAAAGGACAGTGAATGTGCAAAGGAACAGTCTAGTCTTTTGTAACTTTGCATTTGTAATTCATGGCCTGAAAAAAAATGTAAGAGGCTTGGTTCTATAGCCATGTCTAAGAAGTGGACAGAAAATGTCCTTTTACCCTGCTTAAGAATTCTCTTTCAGAAATCTAAATTGTTGGGATCCACTTTCCATAATTTTCCCAGACTCCTGCCAGCATCACCTTGGGAACTACACTGGAGTTCTCACCCACACCTTTCTCCATTCTTCTTCAGTACTTTACTGCTCTGAATTTGCAGCTACACAGCTCCTAATATGTAGGACAAGTCAAACTGATACTAAGCAGAGATCACAAAGCAATGCCTCCTAGAGATGACAAACTTGACTGTTGTATAATATTTGCCTTATTGGAATTTCATATCTTTTGGACTCATTTACTCCCATCTTAATTTCTTTCCACTTTTATTGGTTATTTTGTTTATTTACACTTCATATGTTATTCCCCTTCATAAGCCCCCCAGCCCCTCCCCCTGCCTCTATGAGGGTAATCCCCACCCACCCACCCAGTCCTGCCTCAGCACGCTGGCATTCCCCCACCCTGGGCCATCGAGGCCTTCACAGCACCAAGGGGATCCCCTCTCAGTGAGGCCTGCTAAGGACATCATCTGCTACATGTTTAACTGGAGTCATGGGTTCCCCCATGTGTACTCTTTGATTGGTGGTTTAGTCCTTGGGAGCTCGGAGGGTCTGGTCGGTTGATATTGTTATTCTTCCCATGGGCTTGCAAACCCATTCAGATCCTATAATCCTTTCTCTAACACTTTCATTGGGGTCCCCTCACGCAATGTGATGTTTGGCTGTGTACATCTGCATCTGTATTAATCAGTCAGTGGACAGCTATACCAGGCTTCTGTCAGTAAGTACTTCTTGGCATCAGCAATAGTGTCTTGGTTTGGTGTCTACAGTTGGGATGGATCCCTAGGTGGGGCAGACTCTGGATGGCCTTCCCTTCAGTCTCTACTCCACTCTTTGTCCCTGCTTCTCCTTTGGGCAGGAGGAACTCTGGATTAATACTTTTGAAGTGGGTGAGTGGTCCCATGCCTCAATCTGGGAGTTATGCCTAATCTCTGGATATGGTCTTGACAGGTTCTTTATCACCTTACTTTGGTATTTTGGCTAATGTCCTCCCTGTTGGGTCCTCTGAACCCCTTGGGTCCCTGCCATCTGGGACTTCCTAGTGACCTCTCCCCAGTTCCCCCTTCCCCACTGCTACATACATACTTTCAAATTCCAGGCCCTCTGTACTTCTTTGTTATCTCCTCCCACATCCATTTCCTCCCTCTCCTCTCCCCCTCCCAGATCCTTCTCTCTCTCTACTTCCTGGAGGTTGTTTTCTTTCCTCTTCTGAGTAGGACTATAGCATCTACACTTTGGGGTGATCGTCTTTCTTGGATTTCATATGGTCTATAAGTTGTACTGTGGGTGTTCTGAGCTTCTTTTTGGCTAATATCCACTTATCAGTGAGTGCATACAATGTGTGTTCTTTTGTGACTGGGTTACCACACTCAGGATGATATTTTCTAGTTCCATCCATTTGCCTGCAAATATCATGAAGTCATTGTTTCTAATAGCTATAAATGTACCACATTTTCTGTATCCATTCCTCTGTTGAGGAACATCTGGGTCAATTCCAGCTTCTGACTATTATAAATAGGGCTACTGTGAACATAGTGGAGCATGTATCCTTGTTATATGTTGCCACATCTTTTGGGTATATGTCCAGGAATGGTATAGCTGGGTCCTCAGGTAGAAATATTTCCAATTTTTTGAGGTACTACAAGACTGATTTCCAGAGTGGTTATACCAGCTTGCAATCCTACCAGCAATGGAGGAGGGTTCCTGTTCCTCCACTCCTTGCCAGCATCTGCTGTCACCTGAGGGTATTGATAATTGATAAAAATATTGCTGCAATTTCCTAAGATTATTTCAAGATTTTACAAAAATATGTTAATGTGAATCAGAGTGCCCATAGTATATTTATGTATATTTTAAGAAACTTCATTCAAATAACTACAGTCCTTTTAAATATAACAATATATAAAAATAACAATCTATGACCACAAAGTCTCATTCTCTTATCCTTAATATAAATCCATCTGCCTACAAATAGGAATGAAACAAACAGCAAGCGTAAAAGTCCTTTATTCAAGGGAGGAAATACAGAAAAAAGTGTGGAGCAGAGACTAAAGGAAAGGCCATCCAGAGACTGTCCCACCAGGGGTTCCATCCCATATACAGACACCAAACCCAGACACTATTGTGGATGCCAGGAAGTGCTTGCTGACAGGAACCAGACATGGATGCTTCCTAAGAGGCTCTACCAGAGCCTGACAAATACAGAGGTGGATTTTTGTAGCCAAATATGGTCTGGGCATGGGGTTCCCCAGTGGAGGAGTTAGAGAAAGGACTGAAAGAGCTAAAGGGGTTTGCAACCCCATAGGAAGAAAAATATCAACCAACCAGACTCCCCAGAGCTCCCAGGGACTAAATCACCAACCAAACTCATAAGGGGACTCATGGCTCCAGCTGCATATGTAGCAGAGGATGGCCTTGTTGAATATCATTGGGAGGAGAGGCCCTTTGTCCTGTGAAGGCTTGATGCCCCAGTGCAGGGGAATACCAGGGCCAGGAAGAGGGAGTAAGTGGGTAGATGAGTGGGAGAGCAGCTTCTAGAAGCAGGGATAGAGGGGAATGGGATAGGTGGGTTCTGGAGGGGAAATCGGGAAAGGGGATATCATTTGAAATGTAAAAAAATAAAATATCAAATCAAAAAGAGAAGAATATAATTTGTAAGTTAAATATGGGTATTTTCATTTTTAAATTAACTTATTAAACAAATAAATTTGATACTAATTTTCTATATTATTTTTAAAAGAAAATGATGAATTATACACCTGGGAAACTAAAATAAATATAAAGTATGGTTAGTGGGAATATAAAGCTTTTCAATATCTTCCTCTCTGTCTCTGTCTCTCTGTCTCTGTCTCTCTCTGTCTCTCTCTCTCTCTCTCTCTCTCTCTCTCTCTCTCTCTCTCTCTGTCTCTTTCTCTCTCTCTCTCTGGCTCACCCCTGCCCCGCATGTCTGCGGGGGCTTGCTTTTGTACATAGGACCAAGTTGAAGGAAATTAGAATATTTCAAGTGTGCTCTCTAAGAATTTATTAAATTAGGACACTAGTCTCATTTATTGTCTCTCTTTGCTTTTTCTAACAATGAAACAAGCATGTTTTCTCTCTACATGCACCTCCCACTATAATGGTCTGTCTTACCTTACTGGAGACAATGCAGCCAACTGACCAGAAACTGAAACCTTTGAATCCATGTGAGATGATTTCATTACATATTTTGTCACAATAATGGAAATATAATNGACACTAGTCTCATTTATTGTCTCTCTTTGCTTTTTCTAACAATGAAACAAGCATGTTTTCTCTCTACATGCACCTCCCACTATAATGGTCTGTCTTACCTTACTGGAGACAATGCAGCCAACTGACCAGAAACTGAAACCTTTGAATCCATGTGAGATGATTTCATTACATATTTTGTCACAATAATGGAAATATAATTGACAGGGTAAGACAAGATGCTCAGAGTCAAGGTCACTAGTAAAGAATTCATTACAGAAACGTCCACTCTGCTATGGCCTTAATTCTCTAAAATCAATGTGTATGCGCTGACTGACTTTTTATATTAAATAATGTTTAGGTGGCATTTTGAGTCAAGAGTTCCTCATTATAGAAACTCTTGTATTTTTTGTGTGCCAAAACTCTTGTAAATTAACTGTTCATTATCTCTTCCTTCTAAAAGACAGGATGGAAAGATCACTTACCTGAAAGTCAACAGATATTTTTAACTTTTATATCATTTTAAAGGACTTTTGCATTTATTGATCATGTCTTTTCGGGCTAATAATAAGTAAGGTGTGCTTGGTGGTTGATATTCTTCTGTTTTTCTAAAGTAAGGGTTGAATATAATACTCACACCACTCAAAGCCTATAATTCCACAAAACTAAATAAATTACATGAATATGGATTCAATGCTTAATTTTTATTACTAGCAGCCCTTTAAGCCCAATATCAAATGTCTCCAATGAAGTGGCAGTGAAGTAAACTTAACATTAAACTTTACCAGTTAAATCAGTATTTGTTTTTGTAGAACAGCAATACTTACTTCTTAACCCTACCAGGAGATAGATAGATATATATATATATATATATATATATATATATATATATATATATCTCTGTTCTGACCACTAAAATCTTCAGAAATAATAGTGACATTCCTGTTAAATGTGAATACCTTGGGAAAGTGAATATCACTGCTATAGAATCTACATGAAGTTCACATAGTTCATATATATATATATATATATATATATATATATATATATATATACAAAATGCTAGCTTTGTTAGTGGCTATATACACTTTCATTGACAAATTAGATTCAAAAATCATGAGCATGGAGGTAAAAGAGAAGGATGGAGAAAGACAAATTGCCTTTTCTCAATTTTTATATTTTAAGCCATTTTAAATAACAATTTCTGACTCTATTCTTAATTTTCTTTTATAACCTCTTGACTTCAGCTTAACATTGTCCTGTGGAGATTTATTCATGTCCTAAAGGATCCTGGGGCTTAATTAATAGAAGAGCTAGCCAAAAGGATAGAAGCAGAGATATCAGAAGTAATTACAATTTAATGAAGCAAGGATGAACAAATTACCACAAAGCCCAGTAGCCTAGGAGTGACCCGAAATGAAATTTTTGTCATCAAACTGAAAACACCTCTGTTTTGCCCACCTTCTATTTTTCATATAGAAACATCAGCTAATTATTAACTGCCCCATCCGAAAAATCTCCTTATCTCTGGAAATATTAAAATTATATTTATAACTACAAACAACAATAATAAATAACAGCATCATACCTCTCTTCCTTAGGAGAAGTTTACACATTGTAAGGTATCTGCCAGACTCTGCGCTAGGGATTTGAAACTCAAGTCGGGTGACAACATTAATACGAACATTTACCTAAATATTGGTTTGAATGGATGTTTGCTTTTACTTTATAAATGTTATAATGTTTTTTTGTGTTTTGATCATATGATGAAGTCCCCATGGAAACCATGGCCTCGTGTGCCTCATAAGCACAGATTCTGAGATGATATTTAGCTAGCCAAAACACAACAGCCGCTCCAGAAATCCAGCTTCAGACAATATCTGGAACAGAAGAATGTTTTCCGTCCCATGCTGTTTGTTTTGACAAACACAATCTCTTTTTACACTGCAGGAAAATCTCTTTTTACATTGCAGGAGGGAAAGAAAAGGGAGCCCCCTCCCCGCCCCTCCCAAACATACAAACAGTAGCATCACACCACACACCAATGTTTTAAGTAGGTTCTCCTCCGACATTTAAAACTGAAATGGGAAAATTAATTTCCATCCCTCTTTGGAGAAGCAACAGCTTGGTGAAATTAAGAGAGAAGGCAATCACAATTCTATTCATACTTCTCTTGGGGGTAAATGTGCCTGAGTCCATCTTCAATCCCACTCCCACCAGGAGACCATGCTGTATTATGTACTAAACAAAGAAAAAAATAAAATAAATAAATCAACTTGAGGCAGAGAAGGGGGCACTGATGTACAAAGCATAGTTGATAAGAACACCTGCCAAGGCAGCCTGTGGCATTCTTCCTTACAAAGCAGTATTTGGGGATTTCCAATTCCCCCCCCCCTTCAAAACATATCAGGCAAACTTAAGCTTGCACTGTCTAATGTCCAGCAGATGACTGCCTGTCCATCAATTTTCTTTCAGAGGGAAAGTAAGTCAACGATTAACAATTAAGATCTAGCCAAAAATTTTCAACTTTCTAACAAGTATTATTACAAAGTAATTTTAGTCAGTATCTCTAGGTAAATGCAACTGCTAGCTCAAATTTCAATATTTTCTTTAGATGGTAGCTAGCTTTAGAAATATATTAAAAGTTTTCTTATCTAATCATATTCTTTGAGAATAATATTTATTAGACAGATGACAGATGACGTTAGCTTGGGAAGGCTTGATAACTAACAGCAGTGAGGGAAATTAGATTTAATTGAATCAGAAAGGTAATCAATAAATACGAAAATGAAATACAAAAGTACAAAAATTAATATCCATTTGTCTAAGAAGCAATGAGTTATGACTAGAAAGAAATTGATGTGATGTTGAGATAAAAGAATATTAAAGCACTTTATTAATAACCTCATTAAGAGAGATTATTTAAGATTGGATATTAAAATCGCCTAACTATTTGACATATAAACAAAGTGATGGGGACATCTAGAACACATCGAAAAGGCACAGCCCAGAGCAGCTGAGATGAATTCTAAGTTATATATGTGGATATGTGCTTGGACAAATGTAGTCTCTTACTATTTTTTATTGGAAATGTAATTACATATTTTTCCTGCTTTCCACCGCTCCCATGTTTGAACTCTCCACAAATTCTCTTAACCACTGACATCACACATACATATAAACAAACCAACATTAGAAACAAAATGCACTTGTTCTGTTCAATGGTGTCCATGTGTGTGCGATTTAGGACTGACCACTAGGCACTGGATAACTAAAACTGATTCTTGTAGAGGAAAGAGTCAAATACAGAAAGACATAGCTAGCTTATTTTTAAAAATGGAAATTTATAATGAATAAATTGTTTTATCAATGGAGATAAAACTGCATATTCAAATGTGTTTTTAAAATTTAGCTAAATTATCCTTGCTGCACAGGTATGAGGCCAGATGGAAGATTACAGCTGCTGTGTCAATATATAGAGAGCATGGATGTCTTCTTAGCCCAAATAGAGCTATTCCACATGCCATTAACACTGGGCTCAGAGGGCACATTTATAGATCGCACTAAAAATGTTGAAATTATTTTAATAATGGAGGCATTATAATGGGTTTGGGAAAGAGGAATTAAATGAGTATTCTAAGAAATTTATTCTCTGGTATGTCTGAGTACAATTTAGTATATGCATGTATAGGGAGTTTATAAACAATAATACCATTTTTATTTCAATTTTATTATTTTTAAATTAAAATATAGTTATATCACTCCCTATCTTACCTGTATTCCCTCCAAACCCTCTCTTATCCCATCTATTCAACATCTCCACATCCTGTAGTCACTCTCTCTCAAATTGATGGTCTCTTTGGTATTATTATTGTTTTACACACACACACACACACACACACACACACACACACACACTGCCTATGTGTGTTGTATTTAATATATGTAAATATATGAAATAATTATATATTATATAAATACATTATAACAATGTAATATAAATATACAAATACATATATGGTGGTTTAAATGAAAATGACTCCATAGCTTTATAGATCTCAATGCTTGGTCCTCAGTTGGTAGAACTCTTTGGAAAGTATCAGCCTATTCTTGCTGAAGAGGTGTGTCAGTGGGTGGGTTTTGAGGTTTCAAATGTTCAAGCAATTCCCAGTTAGCTCTCTCTCTCTCTCTCTCTCTCTCTCTCTCTCTCTCTCTCTCTCTCTGTGTGTGTGTGTGTGTGTGTGTGTGTGTGTGTATGTGTGGTATAATTCCCTCTCTGACTTGGGCCTATGGATCAGATATCAACTCTCAGCTGTTGCTTCTGCTGCATGCCTGTATGTCTGTTGCTATTGCTCCCCACCACAAGTTCTATGGATTCTGACCCTCTAAAACCACAAGCACTCAAATTGAAATCTCTTTTATAAGTTGCCTTATTCATGATACTTTGTCACAATTATAGAAGTGTGCTTATGACATATATAAATATATAAATAGAACCTACTGAGTCAGTTTGGTGTGGTTTCTATGTGTATGCTACCAGGGCTGACCACTTGGCTTTGAAAGAACAGTTACAGTGCTCTTTCCTAGATAGGGAGAGTTGTCCCCCTCTTTCATGGGCTCAGCTTTCAGTGGTGAATAGTCATAGCTGCCTAGTGTAGTTACTCCTTTTGAAGATAAAGCCCTTTCTGTAGCTAACGTGTATACTACTTCTCTCAGACACTGTTATAGAAGTAAAACTCATTCAGTGTAGTATATGAAGGTAGACAAGTACAGGACTCAAATCTTAGCTCATGTGTTAAATCTCAACTTCATAATAGTTAAAGCTCTCAGACTTGTGTATGTATTTAACTTGACATTGTGGAAAGGTACTCACAGATTATTAGTATGAGAAGAAACTTAAATGGAGAAGATCTTGGAGGCTTATGATTTTTAATTAATTTATTTTTATATTTATGAGTGAATTTTTTTCTGTATGTATATTGTTGTACCACATGCATGCCTGGAACACACAGAGGTCATAAAAGGATTTTGAATCCCTAACCTTGGAGTCACTGAAAATGTGAGCTGACATGTGAGTATGGGAATTGAACTTCTCTGAAAAACCAGAATCTTAAACACTAGACCAGCTCTCCAGGCTCAAGGATTCTATAGTTTAAAGTGTACCACCTACTCAATAATGTTCTTGTAGACACATGCAAAACTCCATTGGAGTGAGAAAAAATAATAACTTTGTTCTCTTATTTCCTCTCACTTAAATTTAACATGCTGGTCATTGATTCTTAAGAGTAAAATAATCCATTTGAAGTATTCTGAAAGTGTCAAAATTATATAATGTTAAAAGAGAAATATTTTAAAAGTTTATCATATAAAGGTAATTTATTAATGGGTATTCCAACACTTACTGTTGTTGGCACATTGAGTTAGTTACTTATCTTGTTTCTGTGACTAAATACCTGCCAGGAAGCCATTTAAGGAAGGGTTGGATTATTTGTCTTATTGTCTCAGAATGCCCCTATCCATCATGATGAGGAAGACATGGTTAAAGAAGCCTGAGGCAAAGAGCTACACTCCATTCAATCAAAAATCAAGCATCTAGGAATGATGGCACTCAGTTAACTTCTCCTTTTGATTAAATCTGGGACTCCAGCTCATGGGATGGTCCTATGGAAATTTGGGGTGAGTTTCTGTTAAAACTTTCTGGAAACACATTTATTGACACACCCAGAAAGTGTTTCCATATGAATCCTAAATTCCAATGGTTAGTAAATGAGTATTAACTATCTCATACATATTCAACAGATCTCAGGCCAGTTATCCTTCTCAGGAATTGATATTAGGATACAGAGACAAAATGTGATTTTATAATCAAGAACTGTAAATGAAAGTTAATAGTCATAGCCAAAGTTAATGGCATAGTCAACAAAAACAAAGAACCAGCTTAAGTTCAAACTATAGAAATACTTGAAGATAGAACAAAGGAGGGGACAGGGAAAGAACAAAGACACATCTTTATAAGCTTATATTTTTAAAAATCTAATTAATGAGAGTTCTCAAACATTGTGACCTCTCTTCTAATCCACTGTCCAAAGGTAGGGAAGACGAGATGGTAAACAGGAAAAAAGGATGTGGACCTTACATAGGAGTATGTCTTTGGGACATTTCTAATCACCTTTTTTCAGGATACCAGCAGTCCAGTTCAAAAGTGTCACCAAACACAAATCAGCAGCTGCAACATGATTCAGCAGGCATCAGCAGGCCTCCACCAAGTCCGCATGAGTCAGCAGGAGCAACCAGGACTAGACAGAGTGGCAGGAGTTCTCTGCTCTGCCTCTCTCAGTGAAGTGAAGATCAGGTGAGACACAAGTCCAACAAATAGATGCACAGCTAGCTGTGCAAGCATCCTGTCACTGTCTGTTGAGTCCTACTTATACCAGTCTAAACATCACATGTCCTCCCACAGACCTTGTTTCAGCAAAACATCACCTGAGTCTTCACCACTTGACACAACCAGAAATTTCTACTTCACATCTCTCATTAAAATGGGATGTCTCAACTCTTCTGTGCTGTACCTTTCTGGTCCTAGATAACCAGACTGAACTTCATTTTGTTACTTGATATTAAGTACTATCCATGAGCATGTCATTATTCTATTTTTTTAGATTATAATTTAGTTATAACATTTCTTTCTTCCCTTTTCTTCCTCCAAGTCTTCCATATACATTTACCCATGGCTGTTTTTTTTTTTTTTTTTTTGACTAAGTGTTATTGTATGCATATAAAATACATCTAAGTATAACCTTCATAATGTTACCTGCATATATGCTCTTTGGTCTGACCCCAATGCTCTTAGGTCTGTGCCCACACAGGGGATGAACAGGGGTGGTACCAATGAGCATGCCAAACTGGACAGGGAAAGGCCCATGAGGTCTCAACCCATTCTTGTTGCAATTTATAATTGCCTTCGCTTTGACATGTGAGCATTCCCTTTAATTCTTTTTTGGCAGAATCTCACTAAACAGCTCAGTCTGCCTATTATTCACTCTGCCAGCCAGACTGGAATTGAACTCACAGATATAGACCTGCCTCTACCTCTATAGTGCAGGAATGCAAAGCACATGCTACCATACTTGGCCTTAAACTCCTCTCATTAAGGCCCAAAATGCAAATAATTTATTGCAATAGAGTTTTTTCTTGTCAAAAAAAAAAAACAACAACAACATGCCTTTAATCACTTCATAGAATAATTATGCCTAGCATATTTTTCCATATTCACTATATTCTTGTAAAACTATCACCAAATCATACCATGTGAAACATAGTCATCGAACTATTGTTTATTTACCCAAGAATTTTCAGTTAGTGGTTTCTAACTTTCAAGGAAATACTCTATTTCTTCTAAAAGATAAAAGATGCTTACAACTGGATGAATCTGGAGGGCCATTAGTTAGAACCAATTGTTCTGCGTTAGCTGTGCATTAGTTAAGGTTTCTCTTGCTCTGATGAAGCACCATGACCAAAAGGAACTTGGGCAGGAGAAAATTTATTTGGCTTACACTTCCACATAACAGTTTATCACGGATGGAAGTCAGGGCAGAGGGAACAACTCAGGTAGGAACCTGGATGCAGAAAAGGAAGCAGAGCCCAAGGAGTAAAGCTTTACCTGCCTTTAGAATCTGCTTTATTATATATCCCAGCACTATCAGATATCCAGGGGTGGCACTCCCCTCAGTGAGCTAGGCTCTCCTACATCAATTTCCAACTGAAGAAGATGCCCCATAGACTTGCCTACAGGCCAATCATATGGAGGCATTTTTCTCCCCTGCCCCCACAATAATATTTTTTAATTGTTTGAGGATTGTGTACAATGTTCCTCAATCCTACTCACTTTCCGTTCTGCCCAGCAGCCCTCAATCCCACTTTGTTCTCCTCTCCCAAAGTCCAATTTGTTTGCACAAGTACTCACTGGAGCATGGTCAAACTTCGAGCAGCCAGCCTCTAAAAGAAAACTGACTCTTTCCTCACACTCAGTCAGAAGCTATCCAATGAGAAGAGTGAGACTTAAACATCTTTATCACAGTTTTTAAAGACTCTCTTCAATAGTTTCCTATTTGGACTCTTTCTTCCTTTCTTTACTCCTTCCTTCCTTCCTTCCTTCCTTCCTTCCTTCCTTCCTTCTTTCCTTCCTTCTTTCCTTTCTTCTTTCCTTCCTCCCTCCCTCCCTCCCTCCCTCCCTCCCNCATAGCTTTATAGATCTCAATGCTTGGTCCTCAGTTGGTAGAACTCTTTGGAAAGTATCAGCCTATTCTTGCTGAAGAGGTGTGTCAGTGGGTGGGTTTTGAGGTTTCAAATGTTCAAGCAATTCCCAGTTAGCTCTCTCTCTCTCTCTCTCTCTCTCTCTCTCTCTCTCTCTCTCTCTCTGTGTGTGTGTGTGTGTGTATGTGTGGTATAATTCCCTCTCTGACTTGGGCCTATGGATCAGATATCAACTCTCAGCTGTTGCTTCTGCTGCATGCCTGTATGCCTGTTGCTATTGCTCCCCACCACGAGTTCTATGGATTCTGACCCTCTAAAACCACAAGCACTCAAATTGAAATCTCTTTTATAAGTTGCCTTATTCATGATACGTTGTCACAATTATAGAAGTGTGCCTATGACATATATAAATATATAAATAGAACCTACTGAGTCAGTTTGGTGTGGTTTCTATGTGTATGCTACCAGGGCTGACCACTTGGCTTTGGAAGAACAGTTACAGTGCTCTTCCCTAGATAGGGAGAGTTGTCCCCCTCTTTCATGGTCTCAGCTTTCAGTGGTGAATAGTCATAGCTGCCTAGTGTAGTTACTCCTTTTGAAGATAAAGCCCTTTCTGTAGCTAACGTGTATACTACTTCTCTCAGACACTGTTATAGAAGTAAAACTCATTCAGTGTAGTATATGAAGGTAGACAAGTACAGGACTCAAATCTTAGCTCATGTGTTAAATCTCAACTTCATAATAGTTAAAGCTCTCAGACTTGTGTATGTATTTAACTTGACATTGTGGAAAGGTACTCACAGATTATTAGTATGAGAAGAAACTTAAATGGAGAACATTTTGGAGGCTTATGATTTTTAATTAATTTATTTTTATATTTATGAGTGAATTTTTTTCTGTATGTATATTGTTGTACCACATGCATGCCTGGAACACACAGAGGTCATAAAAGGATTTTGAATCCCTAACCTTGGAGTCACTGAAAATGTGAGCTGACATGTGAGTATGGGAATTGAACTTCTCTGAAAAACCAGAATCTTAAACACTAGACCAGCTCTCCAGGCTCAAGGATTCTATAGTTTAAAGTGTACCACCTACTCAATAATGTTCTTGTAGACACATGCAAAACTCCATTGGAGTGAGAAAAAATAATAACTTTGTTCTCTTATTTCCTCTCACTTAAATTTCACATGCTGGTCATTGATTCTTAAGAGTAAAATAATCCATTTGAAGTATTCTGAAAGTGTCAAAATTATATAATGTTAAAAGAGAAATATTTTAAAAGTTTATCATATAAAGGTAATTTATTAATGGGTATTCCAACACTTACTGTTGTTGGCACATTGAGTTAGTTACTTATCTTGTTTCTGTGACTAAATACCTGCCAGGAAGCCATTTAAGGAAGGGTTGGATTATTTGTCTTATTGTCTCAGAATGCCCCTATCCATCATGATGAGGAAGACATGGTTAAAGAAGCCTGAGGCAAAGAGCTACACTCCATTCAATCAAAAATCAAGCATCTAGGAATGATGGCACTCAGTTAACTTCTCCTTTTGATTAAATCTGGGACTCCAGCTCATGGGATGGTCCTATGGAAATTTGGGGTGAGTTTCTGTTAAAACTTTCTGGAAACACATTTATCGACACACCCAGAAAGTGTTTCCATATGAATCCTAAATTCCAACAGGTTAGTAAATGAGTATTAACTATCTCATACATATTCAACAGATCTCAGGCCAGTTATCCTTCTCAGGAATTGATATTAGGATACAGAGACAAAATGTGATTTTATAATCAAGAACTGTAAATGAAAGTTAATAGTCATAGCCAAAGTTAATGGCATAGTCAACAAAAACAAAGAACCAGCTTAAGTTCAAACTATAGAAATACTTGAAGATAGAACAAAGGAGGGGACAGGGAAAGAACAAAGACACATCTTTATAAGCTTATATTTTTAAAAATCTAATTAATGAGAGTTCTCAAACATTTTGACCTCTCTTCTAATCCACTGTCCAAAGGTAGGGAAGACGAGATAGTAAACAGGAAAAAAGGATGTGGACCTTACATAGGAGTTTGTCTTTGGGACATTTCTAATCGCCTTTTTTCAGGATACCAGCAGTCCAGTTCAAAAGTGTCACCAAACACAAATCAGCAGCTGCAACATGATTCAGCAGGCATCAGCAGGCCTCCACCAAGTCCGCATGAGTCAGCAGGAGCAACCAGGACCAGACAGAGTGGCAGGAGTTCTCTGCTGTGCCTCTCTCAGTGAAGTGAAGATCAGGTAAGACACAAGTCCAACAAATAGATGCACAGCTAGCTGTGCAAGCATCCTGTCACTGTCTGTTGAGTCCTACTTATACCAGTCTAAACATCACATGTCCTCCCACAAACCTTGTTTCAGCAAAACATCACCTGAGTCTTCACCACTTGACACAACCAGAAATTTCTACTTCACATCTCTCATTAAAATGGGATGTCTCAACTCTTCTGTGCTGTACCTTTCTGGTCCTAGATAACCAGACTGAACTTCATTTTGTTACTTGATATTAAGTACTATCCATGAGCATGTCATTCTTCTATTTTTTTAGATTATAATTTAGTTATAACATTTCTTTCTTCCCTTTTCTTCCTCCAAGTCTTCCATATACATTTACCCATGGCTGTTTTTTTTTTTTTTTTTTTGACTAAGTGTTATTGTATGCATATAAAATACATCTAAGTATAACCTTCATAATGTTACCTGCATATATGCTCTTTGGTCTGACCCCAATGCTCTTAGGTCTGTGACCACACAGGGGATGAACAGGGGTGGTACCAATGAGCATGCCAAACTGGACAGGGAAAGGCCCATGAGGTCTCAACCCATTCTTGTTGCAATTTATAATTGCCTTCGCTTTGACATGTGAGCATTCCCTTTAATTCTTTTCTGGCAGAATCTCACTAAACAGCTCAGTCTGCCTATTATTCACTCTGCCAGCCAGGCTGGAATTGAACTCACAGATATAGACCTGCCTCTACCTCTATAGTGCAGGAATGCAAAGCACATGCTACCATACTTGGCCTTAAACTCCTCTCATTAAGGCCCAAAATGAAAATAATTTATTGCAATAGAGCTTTTTCTTGTCAAAACAACAACAACAACAACATGCTTTTAATCACTTCATAGAATAATTATGCCTAGCATATTTTTCCATATTCACTATATTCTTGTAAAACTATAACCAAATCATACCATGTGAAACATAGTCATCGAACTATTGTTTATTTACCCAAGAATTTTCAGTTAGTGGTGGTTTCTAACTTTCAATGAAACACTCTATTTCTTCTAAAAGATAAAAGATGCTTACAACTGGATGAATCTGGAGAGCCATTAGTTAGAACCAATTGTTCTGCGTTAGCTGTGCATTAGTTAAGGTTTCTCTTGCTCTGATGAAGCACCATGACCAAAAGGAACTTGGGCAGGAGAAAATTTATTTGGCTTACACTTCCACATAACAGTTTATCATGGATGGAAGTCAGGGCAGAGGAACAACTCAGGTAGGAACCTGGATGCAGAAAAGGAAGCAGAGCCCAAGGAGTAAAGCTTTACCTGCCTTTAGAATCTGCTTTATTATATATCCCAGCACTATCAGATATCCAGAGCTGGCACTCCCCTCAGTGAGCTAGGCTCTCCTACATCAATTTCCAATTGAAGAAGATGCCCCATAGACTTGCCTACAGGCCAATCATATGGAGGCATTTTTCTCCCCTGCCCCCACAATAATATTTTTTAATTGTTTGAGGATTGTGTACAATGTTCCTCAATCCTACTCACTTTCCGTTCTGCCCAGCAGCCCTCAATCCCACTTTTGTTCTCCTCTCCCAAAGTCCAATTTGTTTGCACAAGTACTCACTGGAGCATGGTCAAACTTCGAGCAGCCAGCCTCTAAAAGAAAACTGACTCTTTCCTCACACTCAGTCAGAAGCTATCCAATGAGAAGAGTGAGACTTAAACATCTTTATCACAGTTTTTAAAGACTCTTCAATAGTTTCCTATTTGGACTCTTTCTTCCTTTCTTTATTCCTTCCTCCCTTCCTTCCTTCCTTCCTTCCTTCCTCCCTCCCTCCCTCCCTCCCCCCCTCTGTCTCTGAAGGCAAGGTTGTCAGGTAAGTCTTCATTTTCTCCCCTTCCCAGTTATAAATCTGCAGTCATCAATATAACTGAAAGAAGCTTCCTTGCCCATAACAGCCAGCAGAATCATGGATCATAGATTTCTACATGGTATCTGGTGGCAGCTTAGAACAAAATCAATGTGGCTTGCAGCTGCAGCACAGACCACAGACATCAACATGCTCTCTGGTGGCAACACTGATCACTGCATTTCAGGGGAGATTCTCTTCCCAGGTAACTCTAACTTTGTCAAACTAACAAACAAACTAAAACCAAACCAAAACAAATAAAACAAAAACCAACCACAACAAACAAACCATGACAGATGCTAAATTCTTACATTCATCTTATAATTTTTAAATTAAAAGAAAAAAACCTGTTAACTTGAAAATAGACCAAAGGAAGTAGCTCTATTGGTTTGATTTGATCTTATATTTCAAACAGTTATTCTAAGAAAGGAGGTCTGAAGACACATGCAAGTGAACTCTGGATCATTTCTGAAAGGTTTGCATGATTATGTATAGATTATGAAAATGAGGTGACGCTTTTCAGAGACTGACATGGTTTTCTTCCAAAATAAAATGGAAGTTGTGATGGTGAGCAAGATTGACTTTGAACACATATTTTACATAAAAATATTTTTAAATGAATTGGACTTTGTGATTAGAGAATGACGGTGGAATGTGAAGCTATATTAAGTTCTGATGAGCTTTTACCCAGTGATTTCCCTGAGAGTCATGTTGTTCGTTAATTTTTAGGGAAATTCTGACAGTTTCTGGACCTTGGCTATGAGAAAGAAGATACTTGTTCCCTCCTGAATTGCATGCATCCGAAAGTATAGAGGGCAGAATGTATAAGGGGCATTCACTTTTACATCCAGTACTCATGAGACAGAGGCAAATGGGTCTCTCTATAAGACTGAACCAAATGTGATATACATATGTATTTCTAGGCTTTTCAGGGCTATACAAAATTACTGTATCTCAAAAAACAATAAAAATGAATAATAAATAGATATTGTATGCTGTTTTTAATCTCAACAATAATTACTGCCTGTATTTTAAAGTATTCTACCAAAAGATACACTGAATTCAAATTAAAAATCATTAGCTTCTGCTCATGTAAACAGCATAGAGTATCTTTTGTGTCTTATAGAACTAGGAGACTTTATTATAAAGTTAGATGTGATGGTTTTACTGAAGTGAAAGCCACTTCACTCAATAGAAAAATACCTTGCGAGAGAAATCCAAATCCCAATGATAGTTCATTAATACATTCAGATATTTGAAGTATTTTATATGTCACATTGTCACATTTATTTTGGAAAGCAAGTATGTGTCTTACCTTTACTGCTGTGAAAAACACTAGGATCATAACAATTCTTACAAAGGAAAACATTTAATTGAGGATGGCTTACAGTTTGCAGAGGTCTATCATAGCAATAAATATGATGGTACACAGGCAGGCATTGTATTGGAAAAGGAGTTGAGAGTTCTACATCTTGATTCACAAGCAGAAGAAGGAGAATACCACACTAGAACTAGTTTGAGTATAAGATACTTTGGAGCCTGCTTCCACAGTAACACACACATCCTCCAACAAGGCCATACCTACTTTAACAAGGCCATCTCTTCTAATAGCGGGCTTATGGGCTAAGCATTCAAACACATGATTCTATGGGAGCCATACCTAGTCCCATAACAGTGTCTACTGAAAGGTCCCTCGTTGGCTCCACGAGCACCGGCGCTAGGGGAGGCAGGACATGAGAGTTGACCATGCTTACCCAATGCCATCACCACTGGGTGGGTGTTGGGCTGTAGGGAAGCCCTGGGATACTGCTCCAGGTTATGGGAGCGCAGTCTGAGGCCACAGGACAGCTGGAGCTGGCTCAGGAATCCCCGGCCCTGCAAAGAGGGTGGGGCTTTATGGTTCTCAGGCTCTTGGACATCCATGCACTGCTGGAAGTCACAGAAGATCTGAGAATGAAGTGGGGGGCCCTCGGCTGGATCTAGCCCGGGGCGTGGGGGGCAGTGTGCAAGGAGAACTTTGGCTGCTTCCTCATAGAGAGAGTCCTTGGCTTGAGGGTGGTGGAGGACTTGAGCTTGGTGGCTGCCATGACTGGAAGCACAGAGAGGCCTTCCTGGAGAGATTAGACTGCGGCTCTGTAGGTGAATGCCTTCTCCATGCCTCCCCACAGTGGATTCCAATGCAAAGAGGTAGTCCATGGTTTTAAGGCATTTATTGTCATGGCAGAAATAGGATGAATAAAACCAAACTCCACTTCTCAGGGTGGGCCTGAAATATACCTTTTGCAGGGAGGAATGTCTAGGAAGGAAAGTTTATTGGCTAAGCTTATAGGCACCTCCAGGCCTTTAGGTGCCTCATTAAAATGGAGATCTCTCTTGAGCCTACTTGGCCACAGGTCACATCCTCTACAAGTTGAAGAGCTTGAGGCATTGCTCTTACATGACAGATGGCCAGAAATCTATGGGGGGGGGGTGCAGCTAGTGACAGGGGCTTGGTGCCCGGGAACAGGCAAAGCACCTACCATCCCTTCAGGGTCTCCGGAACTTTGAGCCTAAGTTCAACCTGGGACCAAGCTACTTTTTACAGTCCCACAGTCTATCTTTTAGACCTTTGGGGGGGGGGAATGTTGTATTGAATGGAATTCCTTAGTTTGTTTATTCACTTTCATAGGAAAATACCACATACAGAATTGCTTGTAGAGCTTTAAAAATGCATTGGTTTCTGAAGACTAAAAACTCTAATTCCTAGGTGCATTACTTATTTCATACTGGGTTAAGGTCATTTTGCTGCTATAGAACAATATGGCAGAAGGCCACATTTGGTCAAAGACAAAGAGATGAGGAAAGTGGAAGACTCAAACTCATTTATCTATGATGAAAGCTTCTTGTGATAACATCTATATCACGCAGGATTCGCTGGAGGAACAAAAGCAAGAGAATTATTTAGAGGAGATAATTGTTTAGCTTACATTTCATGGTAAGACTAGACAGTCCAACAATGTTGTTTACCCTCTGAAGACACTGAAAAGCCAGTAACTTGTCAGTTTTTAAATCTGATTGTTTCAGCAGCCCTGAGCTGGTGCTAAAGGCATGAAAAAAATTTATATCTTAACTCTGTGGCACTGTAGACTAAGGTCCTAACACATGCTCTGGGTGGGAATCTACATGAACCTTAGCAGAGAATTTCTCTGCTTTAAAACATTTCAGTTTCCTTAAAGTGTGACACTCCTCAATTACTAGCTTCAATCCCACATCTTCTTCCCACAAATCAGATTGTGCAAGGGTCTAATGGGCTAAAGGTAGTAAATACTGGGAAACATTTCGCTTCAGAAGTTATACTATCGAAGTTCTAAACAAATTAGCTTTGATTCTCTTCCTTTCTAGTAGGTTGAACACAAAGTTCCAGCATGAATTGTTGTTTAGTTCTCATACTCAGTCTTTTGACACAGCATATGAGGCTGACATAGAGGTCAAAGTGTCATTGTGAGCACGAGGTTAGAAGTCCTCTTGCTAAGATTTTCCATCATACTATACCATTTATTCCTGTTGCCAATTTGTGTAGTGCTTGGATAATCCACATGTTGATCAAATTTTCTTTTTGTATATTTATTCCCCAACACATGAGGAAATACAGTACTGTTGATATGACCCTATACTCAGTACAAATATTTTTGATAAAGAGCAACCTACATTTTTTCTATAATCTGAATAGTTAATTTTATATTATATGTTTTCAAACTATATTCAGCAATATATAAGAATTAACTAATAATTAGTCTACAATGACCTTAAAATTATTTAAAGAATCAACAGAAATATGCTCATAATTACGAAATAGATACTCTATAGCATTTGTTATAATCAAACACAATGCATGATTCTAGTCCAGAATTATGAATTGATTAATAATTAAAAGTTATGCACCTGCAAAAGATATATATAAAGCAACAAAAGACTTTTTCAGGTAATTAAATATCTAAATGATGCTTTGCATTGGAAAAGAAAGCTCATTATTATTATATTCCTTAGCCTAAGTAACACTCTCATGACACAATATGAAAATAATTCAGTGAAACTAAAATAGCAGGACAGTGAAGTTCCCCATGTTCACAGGCTTTCAATAGCTGCATTGATGCTTTCTTCAAGTTACCAAGGATGTTACTACACCAAGGAAAGGGTTAGAAGAAGAATAGAGGGAGGGCAGTTATAAAATTGGAATAATTATGAAGACTGGATATGAAAAGACAAAAATGTTCACTCAAAAAGATCTGTACAAGAGAGGCAGTGATATAATTAGATATTTTAAAGTAACGAAGTATTCTGTGTTAAATGTAAATGGGAGTATATCTGAAATTTAGAAGCCAGTATTGGCTAGACTATTCTCTGGACCTGTAATTACTAATGAATGCAAATGTGCCCAATAATGAAATGTTTTCAGAGACAGAGAATGAAATGAAACGTGAATGGTAATTTGATCAACTTTGAATAGATACACCCAAAGATAATATGCACCATACAAATGATTTGAAAAGGACTACCTCAGTAAAGTTCTCAAAAAGGGTCAGTTATAGACTTTTAAAAAAAGACTCCTTTTATTGTGACATATATTAAAATTATATGGAACAAAAAATAAGTACTCATTACTACCATGTATGAAAGCATGGATGCTGAACAAACGAACTCTATTCATTTTAATATATCTATGTGAAAATATTGGTAGGTGGAAAATCACACTTTAATTAATAATGACCTCCTAATGGGTAATGGAATTGAATGTTGATTTTTTTTCAGTATCAATAATGTTTTTTACAGGTTTATTTATAATAATCCTTTATAATTTTCATACTACCACATACATAGTCTCTGAAAAAGTAACATGGGTAGTTTAAAAATAGCATCTGTATGTAATTGGTTCACAGCCTTTCCTTCATCATTGTCTTCTAATCCTTTGTGCATTCTCTTTTCACAGTCACTTGAACCTGTAATCTCATCCTTCTCAAAGGGCTGCAGCTCCGAAAGGCTTTACATTGCTCAGTGTAAGAAAAGAGCCCTGTGCTTTGGAGCCTCTTTGACTTGATGACAAGAAATGAGTTTGCTGCACTAGCTCCAGACATGTGAATCCCTCAAAGAAACACAAATAAAAATCAGAGTTCAGAAGACAGGCCATTTTTTGACATTTAAACTTTATGTCACTACTACTATTTGATATAACATTTCCACAATGCATTCTACTGGTCTCAGAAATAACCCACACTCATAGCTACTGTCTTTTTGAGAGTCTTGGTTGTTACTTCAATGACAGTACAATGTTATCCATTCAGAAGAGAAGAAAACTCTGAAAAGATTCTAAAGCCATGGAGAGTCTTATCAATGCAGCCCAGCAATTGAGACCTTGGTTGCTCCAATCAGGCAAAACTTTCTACAGTTATTGACTTTAATCTTTGCTAGAATAGTACCTTGAAATGTGTGTTCTTTGTGGTATGCATAGGTTGATATAAGTTCTAATTTAGAATTTATTAAAAAATCCAAGTATATAGTTTTACATTCTCTCATAGGGACTGGAGAAATGCCAGACTCCCCAGTGAAGGGTAGATCACCTTACTGTGACTGTGTTCATAACTATCCATTATTCCACTGTTAAGAATACTTCTCCTTGCTATTTTATGTTAATGATGGAGCAGTGAAGTTAATAATTGATTTTTCTTTACATAAGAAAATCGAGAGGGATCAAGGTATAAGTGTAAGAAAACCACTTTCAAAATGTCTCTTTGGTGGCAGTGGAAAGGGTTGAATAGTAATTACTACATAGGGAACATCCCATTGTCCTCTAAGAGGGAATGTGTCACAATGGATGTGAATACCATATCTATGTATATTAGATTCAAAGTTTTGAAAAGATAGTTCTCCAAAGAATTTCCCTTGAACTTCTGAGTTTTGAATGGTATGGAAAAGTAAGAATATTATAGCAGAGTAAGAGAAGGAGAGATCCAAAGATTTTTAATCATTTATAGATCCAGAAAATGTATTTACTCCATCAGGTACCTTTTAGGGTTTTCACACAAATCTGGATCATGGCAGGATATTCAAAGTAATGAAGTACTTGTGTAATGACTCAAACCATATTGCATGGTAAAATACACAGCAAGAAATTTCTATGAGTCAGGATTTGTTTTAGTATAGGTATAGATTATCAGAGCATAGATAAATTAATTTATCCTTCTTTAAGAACATATATTAATGTCTGCATAAGAATATATATCAGTGTGCAGGGAAAGGGCATATATGCATACTGACAGAATAGAGGAGATTGAATTTTAACCAGTGGGGAAAAGATAGCTCATCCAACAATCATGACTAGAAAATTGAATAGTGATTGGGTAAAATTGAAAGAAAATGAAAATGAAAGCTTCTATCTTATACATACATCAAATGAGCAGACATATTTGAGTGGACGAATGATTTAAGTATAAGGTGCAAAATGTAACCAGGCTGGACACTATTCTAGGAGGAAGGCAGAATGATCTTAGAAGAATACTATTACATACATAGAGAGAGCAATCTATAGCCATAAAATTAAAGATACATCTTCAACAGGGTTTTACAAATGATTGGGAAAAATGAAAAATGTTAAAGACTTAATCACATGCATGTGTGCATGCACACAAAGAAGCACACAGAGAGAGACACACACACGCACATACAAACATAACAAACACACAAAAAATAGTATTTTTAATGTGTAACATTATCTTGAGATATGTAGAAATAAAGCAATTCAGAGAAAAAAAAATTTAGAGATTTTATCTATTTGGTTAAGAAAGAAAGTTCACAGAACTACGGGATTAGAAATGGTTCCTAAAGAGATGACAATAATGTACAGTACACTTGTTTTCACTTTGTCTCAATTTTAATTGGCTAATGTTACATTTACCTTTTGACCAATATAAATTATCTTATGGAAAGAAATGCTAAATATTCAGGTCTAGAGTACCAGAAAATAATTTAGAAGGAAAGGGTCTGAGTTGTTGGGCAATGAAAATTATGAAGAGTATTCCCATTGAACTTAAGGTAAATATTTAAGGTGGCTGCATTTCTTTTTTTCTTTTTTACTTTCCTCCTCCTCCTCCTCCTCCCCCTCCTCCCATTGCTCCTCATCCTCTTCTTCCTCTTTTCATACAATTTTACTCAAGTAAAAAATTTCTTTACTTTTTAGGTAAAATAGTTTTTTAATAAAAATATTCTGATTATGTTTTCCCTTTGTATATTCTTCCCAGTTCCTCTCATGTCTCCTCCTAGCCAGATCCACGCTCTTTCTATCTCTCTTTCAAAAGCAAGCAGTCATTAAAGGGATAATATTAAAACAAAAAGCAACAAGAAAAGTAAAATCAAACAAATTCAAATAGGACAAAGCAAACAAGAAAAAGAGCCAAAGAGAAAGCACTGAGATACAAATATAGACATACAAATACAGAGACATATATGTTCACACACATGGGAATACAATAAAAATTCCAAATCAGAAACCTTAATATATACACACAAAGAACCTACAGGAGAAAAACAAACAAGCAAACAAACAAAAACAAATAACCAACCAAACAAACAAACAAACAAAACCTCTGACTCAAAATTAAGAGACCAAGAACCTTCAAAGATGCCACAAAGTTGGTATCCTCTGGTCCATGGAGCCTAAACTTAAGAGTGCTTTATTTCCCAAGTAATACTTTCTTAGAGAAAACTAGTTTTCCACTTGCAAGAAGCTATCAATTCAAGCTAGCTTCTGTAATAGGGATGGGAGCCCATGTCCCTTTTTCCCTTTAGCTCTAGGAACTGCTCTGGTGCAAAACCCTGCAGCCCCTGTCTGTGATGCCAGTCTCTGTGAGTTCATGTGCAGTGTTGTGTCTAGAAGATCTTGATTCTTTGTTGACTTCCATACTCTCCTACTCTACATCTTTCTGCTTAATTCTCTACAGGGTTCCCATGATCCCTGAGCAGGAATCAATGGAGAAATTCCTTTCAGGTATGAGTATCCCAAAGTCCCTTACTCTCCACATACTATCTGTCTGTGGGTTCTTGCATTTGTTCCTGTCTACTACAGCAGAAAACTTCTCTGAGGCTGGCTCACCAATGCATTTCTTTATGACTACAACGACAGCATATCCTTAGGAATTATTTTATTGTTATTTATTTATATTATGTTATTTACATACAAATAAATATTTATTATATTTGTTCCTTAGCAGAATAGCAATGTTTTGTTTTCCTTTAGGTTCCTAGCCTATCTAATCTCAGATTCTGGCCAATCCAAGCAGCTAACTAGGTAAGGTTCCACTGCCGGGGGCCTTCCTCAGTGGAGGGTCCTTGTGGACAAGGCTTAAGCCCACAGAGAAGATAAGGAGTTGCTAAGAGGAGGAGGGGTGAGTCAAGAGATGGTGTTCAAGAGAATCGTGTAGCTCCTTTTTATTTATACGGGTTTCACAGAACAAAGATGAAAGTACAGATTATATACTTGTGTTTTCATATTCCAGGATTTCAAGTTCAGCCACAGTTAGAAAATACAAACAAAACATAATTTTATTCTTATTATCAGCCCTATAATACCAATTTAAAGAATCTAAGGAATGTCTTTTCCAAAGCAAACACTTTATTATATGATAGCCTATTTCAAGACTGAAATTGTTTTTAGTTTGAAAACACCGCAGACAATCAGAAAATATCTGACCCAGCCTTTTTATGAATGGTCAATACTAATCCCTAAATTCTTTTAGTGTATGTTTCATTATCTATGTTATAAAGTACAAACAAGGTTTATTTTAGTCAATCTATCTTATTTATTGAGTTATATTCCTCCAGGGGTATACCCTGTATGACCTCCTAATTCGAAACTACATTTTCAGAGAGGTCTGAATGGGTGGTAAAGGGAAGTCTTGAATCTGTAACCTATTCTCCTGGCCAGTCAGAGTTTGTCAGTTTTCTCTATTTACCCTGCACCAATTATACTGTTTGAGTTTGCTCAGGAGCAGATACCCCAAGAAATCTCCTGGAGTCATCCTCTGCAACATATGCAATGTTGGGGAGCAGGGTGGAGGGAGGGTATAGGGGGCTTTGGACATAGCATTTGAAATGTAAATGAAGAAAATATCTTGAATAGGATAGCAAGAGTTTGCGTAGGATAGCAAGGGACCCCAATATAGCTGTCTCTTGTGAGGCTGTGCCAGTGCCTGGCAAATACAGAGGTGGATGCTCACAGTTATCTATATGATGGAACACAGGGCCCACAATGGAGAAGCTAGAGATAGAACCTCAGGAGCTGAAGGGTTCTGCAACCTTATAAGAGGAACAACAATATGAACTAACCAGAACCCCCAAAGTTAGTGTCTCTAGCTGCATATGTAGCAGAAGATGGCCTAGTCGGCCATCATTGGGAAGAGAGGCCCTTTGGTATTGCAATCTTTATATGCTCCAATACAGGGGAACGCCAGGGCCAAGAGGTGGGAGTGGGTGGGCAGGGGACCAGGGTGGGGGGAGAGGAGAGGGAACTTTTGGGATAGCATTTGAAATGTAAATTTAGAAAATATCTAATAATTTTTTTTCAAAAAAAAAAAAGAGAATATAACTAGTATTCATAAAAAAAAATGCCTTAAAAAAAAAAGAAAAGAAAACTCCTGGAGTAATGGTCTCATTTAGATATGTGGTTATCTGTGCTTAATGATCTCTAGAACATAAGGAAGACTTTCAAATGATGGCCAGATAAAGTTAATTTGAGGACTTTCCTAAAAGACACAGACATAATTTTTCTTAGAAAAAGTGATAATGCAGAAAGTCCCTGAGAATGCAACATGCAGAGACCAAAAACCAAAGTTAGACATAGAGGGACAACTATTGCAGCAATCCCCTCAGCTTTGCTGGAACTGTGTCAGCAGCTGTGCTGGCTTCATGACCCTCCCTGTTTCCAGTGGATAGGACTATGTCATTTCACCTTATAGAGCTGGCTTTAACTCAAATCAGCCATTGGCTGGGCTTTCTCACAAACTTTGTGCCACTATTGCACAAACTTTTGGGCAGGTTACTCACGTAGATTGAAGATTTTGAAGCTGACTTGGTGTCTACCTTTTTCCTTAGGTTGCATACAGAGTACCTACGAGTACCAAGGTCTCTAGCCTATAGTGTTGAAGATTCTAGGCAACCATCAGCTCAACTTTCATTTCCTGTGAGTTCTACAATGGAACTAGACAAAAAATAAAAAAAAAAAAATCATCCTGAGTGTAGCTCAGGTCCAAAACAACAATTATGATATGCATTTGCTTATATGTGTATGTTTGCTGATAAGTCATTGATAAACAAGCTTCAACCCATATAACCACAGAACTTAAATAAAGGGTAAAGGGCTTGTGGGAAATAATGAAAATCCTCGGGAAGAGAAAATAGAATAGATAGTGTAAGATGGGGTTGGTGGTTGGGTATATAGGATCAAGCAGGGAAAGAGACAAGGGGGACAAGTTATGGAATACAAATTCCCAATACCAAGGGGGGGGACTCCCAATATCAAGGACCATTTGAGGGTTTCTAGTATAGAAACCTAAATGGTAGAAGCTTTCTAGAATCTATACATATATGGATATCTACAAGGAAGACAGAGACCCAAGTAGCCATGTCCTGAAATCAAATGAAGCTTTCAGTACTGTGAATTGGTCACATCTAATTGAATTGTTGGCCAAAGGGGTCCCATAAGAACTCTGAAACAACTCAAGCAGACTACTGCCAAAGCTACCGGTGCCTTTTCACAAACTGATGGTAAAACCTGATTGTTGAAGTCCTTGGTGGATGTACAGATTGTACCCCCACAAGTAGTAGACAAGTCTTCCCCTCACCTCATGCCCTCTCCTCTATAAGAGCCACCATGTATAAATACATGCACACATACACACACATACATACATTCCTTCATACATACATACATACATTCACACACACACATACACACACACACACACACACACACACACACTTTGGATATTAGCCCTAAGATGTTTCAGAATTATTAATAACCTTTCTTCTATTTTGTAGATTGACTCTTTGTCTACTATGATTTCCTTTGTTATACAGTAGCTTTTCAGTTTCTTTTGGTCCCATTTATTACTTATTGTTCATAAAGTCTATATTGTTGATATTCTGTTCTGAAAGATTTTTCCTGTCATAATTGAGTTGAAAATCCTTCTTTTTTCTCTTATATCAAATTCAGTGTATCTAGTTTAATGTTCAAGACTTTAGTTCATTTGGTGTTGAGTTTTGTGTAGGGTGATAAGCATGGACCTATTTAGATTCTTCTATATGTAACCATCCAATTTGAGCAGTATCATTTGTTGAAAATGCTGTCTTTTCTTTTCTTCAGTATGTATTTTTTTACTTCTTTATCAAAAATCTGGTGTCCATAGGTGTGAGGATTTATGTTTGGGACTTCAATTTGATTCCATTGATCAAACTGTCTGTTTTTATGCTAATATCATGATGTTTATATTCCTATAGCTCTCTAGTACAGTTGGCAATCAGGGATGACTATACTTCCAGCAGTTTTATTTTATTATTTTTATTATTCAGACTTTTAAATATCTATCCATGGTTTTCGTGTTTCAGTTAAAAACTGAATATTGTCAAGATTTATGAAGAACAGTACTGGAATTTTTCCAGGGGTTGCATTTAATCTCTTTTAGTAGAGTGGCCATTTTTACTATGCTTATCCTACTGTCTCATGAGCATCAGAGATCTTTTTTTCTTCTGATATATCCTTATATATTTTACTTAAATGTCTTAATGTTTTTAATCATAGAAATCTTTCACTTGCCTGGTTAGAGATATCTCAAGGTATTTTGTAATTTTGAAGCTATAGTGAAAGATTTGGTTTTCCTGATTTCTTTCTAAGTCCATGTATCATTTGTAGACAGGAGAGCAACTGATTTTTATGAGTTATTTTTTTATCTAGATACTTTGCTGAAAGTGTTAATCAGCTGTAGGTGTTTCTAAGTAGAATTTCTAGGGTCACTTTATAAACTATCATAGCTTCTGCAAACAAAGATACTTTGACTTCTTTTCCAATTTGTATTTCTTTGTTCTCATTCATTTGTCTTATGCTACACTGGATAAGAATGGAGAGAGTGACAAACTTGTCCCTTATTTAGTGGGATGCTTTGTTTCTCTCCATTTAAGTTGGTGTTGGGTATGGGCTTTCTATAAACTGCATTTATTATGTTGAGGTATGTCCCTTTTATTGACAAAATCAATGAGTACAAGGTTTCAGACAAAGAAATAAAAAGGTTTCAGTAGTTCTATGTTGACTACCCAATAATTAGAATACGCTTGCTGATTAAACTATTGCTGAAAATTAAAAATAAAAACAAAAAGAGAACATTTCATTAAGGCTGATTATCATCTATGTGTTTCATGAAAATTCAGTTTTAAAACAACTTGAAATTAACTTGATCAAAAATTTATAATTTAGTAATATGTGATACACTATGTATTGCTGCAAGCAATTTTTAATGGGGCGGTTCAAATTACATAAGCCCTTAAGCAAAATTTGAAAGAAATCATGTACAATGAAATTCTTTGGAACTGAAAACACAAACACTTATCAACAAAACCCTTTCTCTAATCTTTAATTTGTTGGGAGTTGAGTACTTGTATAAGTGACTGCCACCATATTGTATGGTGCAAATATTTACTATATACTTTCTATGAGCTGGCGCTTTTCCGTTCTGGCTGTTAAAGAGAGAACATAAACAAAGCAGGAGAACCTCTCTTCTCTTAGAGCACATATACTGATACGGACAGTGAGTGCTCACACACTTGAAGGCTATGTTTTATTATATTTTCACAGTGTGTTACATAAGCCACTTTAAAACAAAAGCCTGGGAGCCTCATGAAATAGTCAGAAGGATTTTTGTTTCAAGGAAGAAGGAACACAAATCCTCAGTCTTCCTGCTTTCTTAGCAATCACCACAGTAGGCAAGCAGGCTTCTGTGCACTCTGGAAACTACAGCCACTTCTGTTCCACAGCTTTCAGCTCCCTGCTCAGGAAAGAAGAAAGGTCCTGAGGTTGTGCTGAACTCCATATAGGTTGGTTCTGAATTTATATCCTAATACACACTGGCAAATTGAGTCTCCTCTAATGGACTGAAAAAGGAACGCTTACTCATGACTAATTTGTACTGGTATTTTAAGAAGAAAAACAGACATGTGAGGTAACTCTTCATCTCATATATAATGCTGTCTTCATAACTTACCCCTGACTTTCCATTGTAGACAACTTCCCGTCTATATCAAGAGTGTTTGCAAGCATGAATCATTAGTTCTTCCACCCTAATCTCCATTATTTTTTTCTTTCTGACTCTCAAACACTCTTAATTTGCCCAGTACTACAAATCTCAACCTCAAGTGATAACTGTAACCCCTTGTATAAAACAAAATGCATATATATATATATATATATATATATATATATATATATGGTCAATATAACTGTACAGTGATCCTATCCTTTAAAACAATTATGTAAAAATTACCACAATGGATGCCAAATTATAGTTTTCTTAATGAAACAAAGATACATATCTAAAATTTAATCCATGGCAATATCACATGAGTTTTAGAAGTAATAATGACTATCTTAAAATGAGTGAGCAAACATCATACCATTTCTGTGTCTATTTGAATGGATACATTGTTTGTGAAATGTAAATTCACATGACACCTTGGGTACAAATATTCTAGCACATTTTTTTCAACTATCTTTTAGATTTTGACTGCATGGTTCGGGGTAATAGGGTTCGAGATAGGCAGAAGCTTGGACAGGTTCTCTGCTGCAGTGAGAGAGGAGTAGGCTGTGGGCAGCTGTGCATAGCACTGGTTTCAAGATTGATAACTAATTCCATTTTGTTCAAATGTTCATCGATGAAGCATTTTAAGAAAGATTACATTAGCTATTTCTTATGTATCATTCTTTTTATCCAACACTGGCAATTTCAAAACCCCAAACACTATAGATACTTAACAAATAACCTGTGCTTTTTAGAGCCTTACATTATTCTTTGTCACAGAATAAGAAACCAACAGCTATAAATTAATATGACATCTCTATAGTTCTTAAGTGTCTTCTAACTCTGTGGAGTTTCTTTAAAAAGAAGACCAGAATGTTTTCCTCTACAACCTTCCTGACATCAAAGTATTCAACTGACTTTGGAAAGAAAACAGTGTTACAAAACTCACTTTTAGGAAGATATCAGCAATAAATCCCTTGTTAGATTATGATGACTTGTGTCTCTGTAAGCTACTGATTAAAATAACATTTGAACATGACGTGGATTCAATATCTATTCACCTCATTCAATTTTTGATTTGCATTATTCTTATCTATTTTAAGTCATCTTTTAAAGTGTCCACAGTCTTTGAAGTACTTTGTTTAGTTTTGGAAGGTACAAAAGCTTTTAAAAATAAAACACAAATAACCTGACATATTTCACAAGAATATTTACTGTTACAGGGTCTATTTTCAGAAAGTATTGTATTTTCTACTTATTTTTTTCTGATTAAAATGAAAATAGCGTAAGATAGAATTTGACTTCTCATAAAGTTAACTTATCTTTATTCTTTGTTAAAGTCTCATGTTTCTTTCCATGGCATGTTGGTTTTCGAGGAGACAGGGTTTCTCAGTGTAGCCCTGGCTGTCCCAGAACTTACTCTGTAGACTAGGCTGGCCTCAAACTCAGAAATCTGCCTGCCTCTGCCTCCCAAGTTCTGGGATTAAAGGTGCATGCCACCACTGCCCCCACAGTATGTTGTTAACTTCACTTACATACAGAACATTTTGCAACACGTATATGGACAGAAATACCCTGCAAAGCACTCCCTCTATATGGATCTGCTGCACATAATGCCAACACAGCCTTGAGGAAGCAAACAGGTAACTGAACTTTTTAATAGAGTGTATTTTCATCAGCCTGGACAGAAGGATGATCATGGAGTTAGGTTGTCGTCTCCAGTAATAGCAGGAAACAAGGCTGTGTCAATACTCCAAAGGTGCCTTCTTTTGAGGTAAGATTAAGACATTTAAAGCTATTTGCTATGATTCCAGCAGGAGTGCAATTTCAGTGATACTTGGAGTCAAGGGCAGAGCACTGCTGATTAAGATGAAGCATGCCACTCCCAGGTCAGTACGATTACCTTATGCCACCTATTTCTAGAGACTGAGGCTTTTAAGGTCACTACGGATATGCCTGCTCATCTTTAAAGTGGCAGGGATGACATCTGCCCATGGCAGACAACATTTTACAAAAATGTCACAGCAATATTTCTGGACCTCCATGCCCTTTGGAATCTTTCTTCTAATGAGAAAAGAATCTACTTAGCCTCCCCTTGAATCTGCACAGGAGTTCATGTATTTCCACATAGAGTGAAGGACAGTAATTATCACAGGACTTTAAGGTTATGTCATGAAAGTATTACAGCTGACCCTTGGCTCTTTCCTTTAGGTGTGTCGACCTTTGACTCCATGAGGCACAGCATGAGAAATATGTGAACCTTCTCTTACAAGGTGCCAGATATGAGCCCTAAACCAAAATCTCCTGGCCAACCATGATCACTAGAGACCATGAGAGAGAATAATAAATCATTAAATCATTAGGGATGTTTTGTTATATATAAATAAGAACATAGTATAGTCTTCTGTAATTTATCAAGTATCTCTTTTAAATTGTCAAAGTCTATTGTCAATCATGAGGAGATGTTCATTAATGAGATACCTGTGTTTTGCATTTCTATTTATTTGTCATCCATTGCCTCCAGTATTTGCCATTGAAAAACCACACACGGGCTGGTGAGATGGCTCAGCGGGTAAGAGCACCCAACTGCTCTTCCGAAGGTGATTAGTTCAAATCCCAGCAACCACATGGTTACTAACAACTACCCATAATGAGATCTGACACCCTCCTCTGGTGCATCTGAAGTCAGCTATAGTGTACTTATGAATAATAACAAATGAATCCTTGGACCAGAGCAAGCAGGGCTGACCAGAGCAAGTGGGGCTGACCAGAAGGAGGAAAACACACACACACACACACACACACACACACACACACACACACACCTCTACAATAAAATTTTCAAATACCTGTTTCAGATTATATCTTAAGAATAATTTTGTAATTGGGTTACCTCACTAAGGATTATGTCCTCCAGATACATCCATTTGCCGAAGAATTTCATAAATTCATTTTTTAATAGCAGAATAGTACTCCATTGTGTAAATGTACCAGATTTTCTGTATCCATTCCTCTGTTGAGGAACATCTGGGTTCTTTCCAGCTTCTGGCTATTATAAATAAGGCTGCTATGAACATAGTGGAGCATGTGTCCTTTTTACCAGTTGGAACATCTTCTAGGTATATGCCCAGGAGAGGTATTGCTGGATCCTCTGGTAGTACTATGTCCAATTTTCTGAGAAAATGCCAGACTGACTTCCAGAGTGGTTGTACAAGCTTGCGATCCCACCAACAATGGAGGAGTGTTCCTCTTTCTCCACATCCTTGCCAGCATCTGCTGTCAGCTGAATTTTTGATCTTAGCCATTCTGACTGGTGTGAGGTGGAATCTCAGTGTTGTTTTGATTTGCATTTCCCTGATGATTAAGGATGTTGAACATTTTTTCAGATGTTTCTTAGCTGAAGATGGCCTAGTCAGCCATCATTGGGAGAAGCCCCTTGGTATTGCAATCTTTATATGCTCCAAAACAGGGGAACGCCAGGGCCAAGAAGTGGGAATGGGTGGGCAGGAGAACAGGGCAGAGAGAGGGGGGAGGGAACTTTCGGGATAGCATTTGAAATGTAAATTAAGAAAATATCTAATAAAATATTGAAAAACAAAAGAATATATTTTTTTGAAAAACCACATATGCCATTTCTTTTTGATAAACCTAGGACAGAACTCCACACAAATAAACTATGCCACCTTAGCTGGTAGAGTAACCCAGTAACCATGGCTTCACAACAAAAATACAATTAATTGTGCTATTTGTCCTTGTGTTTGTGTATATGTATGTCTATGATGTCCTACAGATGCTCATGTATACTTGCACATTTGTATGTGTGCATAGGGAAGCTGGTATTGGCTGTATTTAACAGTAGTATTCTATCTTGGATTTTTTTTTAATTGGTTATTTTATTTATTTACATTTCAAATGCTATTCCCCCTAACTGGTTTCCCCTCCACAATCTCCTTATCCCATCCCCCTCCCTCTGCTTCTATGAGCTCCCACTTACACCCATAGCATTCCCCTACATTGGGGCATCAGGTCTCCAAAGGATCAAGACCCTCACTTCCCATTGTTGTCAGATAAGGCAATCCTCTGCTATATATGTAGCTGGAGCTATGGGTCCCTCCATGTGTATTCATTTAAAAGACAAATGCTTTCCATGAACCCAGAGACAAACAGTTTGTTTAAGGTACTGGCCAATGGTCCTCAGGCAGACACCTGTCTCTCCCCCACCCTAGTCCTGTGCTTATGTATGAACCATTTGGTTGAGGTTTTAGTGGGTGCTTTAAGGATGTGATTCCTAGTGGGTCAATCACATTTCGGTAGATGACCCCATACCCACGTTACAAATATGGGTAGCACGAATGTGGGCTCGTCCTTGGAAAAGGTTAATTCTCCATCTCCCAATTGCCAATAATCCCATATAGTTCTTTATCTAGAGTTTGGACTCCAAGAAAATTTCTCCTCCCATAGTAACAGGGAAAACTTACCTAGTACTAGAAACCTAGCCAACTTCTATGGATGACTAAAGTCATGGGGAAAAACAACAACAACAACAACAACAACAACAACAACAACAACAACAACAAATACCTATTGTCATCACTTTGCTAGACCAGCATGATTTCTTATTGTATTTTAAATCTTACCATCATATCCATAGATAAGTATAGCTTCTACCCCGTCATCAGAGAAAGCTTCTCTTCAGAGGAAATGAAGACCATCACAAAAAATCCACAACTAAATCCATTGCAGAGATTGAGAATCTTAGAGACACCAGCCTAATGAATACAACTAGCTCAAGTTTTCCTTTGAAGATTGAAGCTAAAACTTGAAGACTTTACCATAGATACAGAGTTAATGATGGAACTTGAAAAAAATACTGAACAAGTAAGTAAGTAAAATTGAAACATGGTTTAAAATGCCATATCTAATCATGCTGATTTGAATTACAGTTCTGAAATATTGTTGATACTCAGGAATACATCAGCATTTTCTCACATATTTATCATTTCTTTTCCTCCCTGACTATAAATATTTCTTCTTTTATTATCCATTTCTGGTGCATTATAGACACAGACCTGCCCTTTCATCTTGCTTAATTCAATACACTGATGTTCTCTATATTAGCTTCAAACAGAACAGTGGTAACTCACACAGCAGAAGGCAGAAGGTTGGTATGTTATGCCCTCTGAGACAATCAGGAGCACATAGTGTGTCCAATCACATCTTAATCTATAGGGGATGACAGTGACAATGCCGTGACAGGGACTGTTCTCCATCAGAGTCACCTGTTTGGTTTGGTCTGATGAACTGCAGCTTGTATGCAGGAGCAAAACTCCAGCTTTGCTGTAAGATTGTCAGCATTTGGAGGAATTTTCACACATTATTAGGTCTCTGACACACATATACACACACACACACACATACACACACACACACACACACACACACACACACACACACACACACACTGAGCAGAGCATAAAACTTTACTCTTCTCAGTTGTATGTTTTGCTTTTTCTCAAGCTTCTTTAACAGTGGAATCAGCTCATTTGCTGACCTCTGTCTTCTTCATCCTGAATATTTCATCTAAAATGCTAGGCTGATTTTCACGAACAATCCATAATATGAAGCAGAGTCTAAAAGGTAAAGTATCAAAGGTCCATGAGGAATTTCGAGTAGGATAGACAAGTAACAAGGGTGCTGGAGGCAACAATTAAATGGCCTTGGGAAACTGTAAATAGCTGTTGCCTAAGAATGCTGCCCTTTGCTCTTTTAAGCTCTCACCATTCTTACTCTCATCTCTAGCTCTCCTTCTCTCCCTCCCACCCCCCTCCATGTGACCATGGCTGGCCCCTCTCTTTCTTTTACCTTCTCTCTTTCTCTCTGACTTTCTACAATAAAGCTCTAAAACCATAAAACACACACACACACACACACACACACACACACACACACACACAATGCTATCCTTCTTAAAGTTGCAGCTGCATTGCCAAGAGAATGTTTTCATGAATGATTTTCTACTTCTCAGAGTTGTCTCATACATATGAGATGTGCTTCCTTATGAATTTATAGTCCAATGTTCTTGATTTTTGTTGTATCCAGAAAGTTAAAGAAAAACCCTTCTAAACAGAGAGTAGGCACCCTTCTTATGGCAACAACATCTAAAATAATCAACCATTGTTGAATAAATGACTTGTTAATAGACTATCTACCATATATGGAATAAAGTGAAAAAAATTGGTCTATTTTCATGTCCTAACTTTTCAGAGCTACTGATATGGTTTGCTACCAATACAATATTTCACATTTATACATTTTAAGAACTGTTGTAGAAAATTTTAATTCCAATCCAACTTTCTACTCTTCCTTGTTGATTTAGATCCCAGGCAAAAGACATAAAGCTTTTATTATTTACAATAAGCCTTATTTAGGAAAAGAGAGTGGCAGATATCTATCCTCTGTGTTATTATGTCTATTTCTCAGCCAATAATTCCATTATATAATTTTCCATGTTTCATCTGGGCTGTTCTTAACTCCAGTAAGCTTACCTGTATGGCTACTATTTTAAGATTCTTACCCCATGGTGGTTTCTTCCTCCCTTCACCGTCTCCTCTGACCTTCTGCTAAGGAATCCTAAATGCTACCTATGTCTCTTTTGCCTATTGGCAGTTATTGGCTGTTAGCATCTTTATTTACCAATCAGGAATAAGTTTGGAACAAAGTCATGTTGCATCATTGGGTCTATTGCAGACTCTGCCATCTCTGGGGCAACCAGGTCTTGAGGAACCAATATTAGCATTAGAATGTAAGAAGCATCAGGCCAACCTACTATTACAAAGAACTTCCATATACAGCCTATATAAGAGTAAAGATTACCAACTTTAATGGAAAGATCTTTGATAGAAATGAAGAGAAAGTCAATGAAGTTCAACAAAAAAACACCAAAAATTACCAAAATACAAAAAATAAAAAATAAAATAAACAACAGAATAAAACTTTCAAAGATGTATTGTACCTTGGCTAGAACAAGAAAAGGATTTTTGCATATTATTAATAATCAAAGAACCTTGAGTTTAAGGTTTCCCACTTTGCTAAGTAATCTTACTATTTAATGAAGATGGTAAGATGGTTATATTTTTCTAGACACAAAAATTAGAAATGTAAATAAAGAAAATACCTAATAAAAATGTTCAAAAAAATTAGATGCAGAAAGTGAAAAGTCTTAATTTCTCAATCACCCATTAAATTTCTTAAAATTTTTTCCAGTGTAATTTCCAGACAACATCTGGTTCCCTCTTTTGCCAGTGTGAGCATACTCTTTCTACTACATGGGCTTGCCCAACACATTGTCAATGGTGGCCTGGGCTTGCCCAACACATTGTCAGTGGTGGCCTGGGCTTACCCAACACATTGTCAATGGTGGCCTGGGCTTACCCAACGCATTGTCAGTGGTGGCCTGGGCTTACCCAACACATTGTCAATGGTGGCCTGGGCTTACCCAACACATTGTCAATGGTGGCCTGGGCTTACCCAACACATTGTCAATGGTGGCCTGGGCTTACCCAACACATTGTCAATGGTGGCCTGGGCTTACCCAACACATTGTCAATGGTGGCCTGGGCTTGCCCAACACATTGTCAGTGGTGGCCTGGATCTCTGCAGTCTCACCTCTTCACTTATTGTCCCCTCCATCCCACTGTGCACAATGTCTAGCAACATCCCTAAAAGCCACATAGCATCAGATTGTCTTGCCTTTTCCCATCTGATTCCTTTCTTAATCAGTTCAGTGCCTTGCCAGATCACAATGGCCTTTCCTCTCAGTCCTCACTAACCATTTGAAATCTCTTTCCATAGTAGTTCCCACCATTTCTAGAACTATGCAATGTTTATTCTTCTATTCATGTCATTCTTCTTGCAAAATATCTTCCACAAAGACCTGTGCTGAGCTCTAAACTCGTCCTAAGTATCTCCCCATTACTGCTTTTCTTTTGATATTTCATCTATGTTTGATATAGTCTATTCCACTTGGGTACTTTCTCCTCCATTTCTAGGACATAAATTCTATGAGGACATGGAGTCTGGTTTGCTTACTTGCTGTTACTATGATTTGTACCTGGGACTGTTCAGAGCATACCACCACAGACAAAAAGTATTAGGTAGATGAATGAGTTAAAAAGAGTTATGGAATGGGAGACACTAAAGTAAAAAACAAAAAGGATAAATACTATAACCTTATATTTTATTTTAAGATAAATATATTGCCAATACATTATAAAATATGTATATATTATACAAGCATTACATTAGTTATTTTGATATACTTTTTCATGTAGTGATGAAGAACATAGGTATAGTATTTTACTGAAACTTTAGTTACGAAATTGTAAGAAAGGATGTAAGAATTGTTTACATTACCAAAGGACAGGGATAGTTGAGCTTTGTTTCTAAATGAGGCTCCCGAACTCAAAATATATTTTGGAATTTAAATATATTTTAATAACTAATGATTATTAATGTCTTTTAATCAAGTATGAATTTGTTATTTAAACAAATAATTATCTTTTAGAATCAAAAGATAAATAGGAAGATAATTCACATTTCTTTTTATTTTTCTCCGCATCATGTATTTACACAGACAGTGAACATTGTATAAGTGACAGAGAGCAAGGATATAAATAGTCACATGTGTTTGGGAAAGAAATCACCTTTAAAATACCATTGAACATGTAAAAACATTCTTCAGCCTGACAGCCTATAACTCCACAGTACAACAGAAGCCAAATTTCATATATATTTACACATATAACTTACATATGTACATTAATGTTCAAATTTACATATAGGACTTTTTTTTTCTTCTTCCCAGGATTGTCTATTTATGGAAGCCATTTCTTGACCTGGAATTTCACAAGTGCTTTCTTGATGGAGAAAACTTTGTATCTCTCTCTTTTTATCAGTATGGTGAATGCTTACTGGGATCCAAGCAATTTGAGGTTTTCTTTCCATAGTTCTGGAAACTGAGGGATTTAAAGTCAAGACATTGGCATCTTCTTGGCAACTGATAGGAACACTGCAGTTGTGGCATTCTGTGGAAGGAGGTGAGAATCACCACACATAGGAGAGTCAAACACAGAGAAATTGTGCTTTTGTAGTAATTTACCTCACAAAATAAAAACCCATACTGGCCATAGTAGCATCAATCTTTCATAAAGGCAAATCATACATGATCTATTCATCTCTCCTAAGCTCCTCATTCAAATCTCCTAATCACCTCTCAGGATTACTGCAGTAAGGATTAAGCACATGAACTTTGTACAGTTCTTAATATACATTCTATATCAGGGTTCTTTCAGCAAAATCTTGCTGGCATATGCGATAGTGGCTGGATTTGGTGGCTGATTATGGGATGAATCGCCAGGTGGGTTAGTCTCTGGATAGTCCATCCTTTTGTCTTAGCTCTATGCCAGTGCCTGGCAAACACAGAAGTGGATGCTCACAGTCATCTATAGGATGGAACACAGGGCCCCCAATGGAGAAGCTAGAGAATGCATCCAAGGAGATGAAGGGGTCTACAACCCTATAGGTGGAACAACAATTTGAGCTAACCAGTACCCACAGAGCTCGTGTCTCTAGATGCATATGTAGCAGAAGATGGCTTAGTCGGCCATCATTGGGAAGAGAGGCCCCTTGGTCTTGCAAACTTTATATGCCCCAGCACATGGGAACGCCAGGGCCAAGAAGTGGGAGTGGGTAGATAGGGGAGTAGGGCGGGGGGGGGGGTTATAGGGAACTTTCAGGATAACATTTGAAATGTAAATAAAGATAATATCTAATAAAAATCAAAATAAAAACAAAAATATACATTCTATACTGAAGGGTATACATTAACTCTAGTGCTGCTAGATATGGTAGGCAGTTGATGCCCTAAAAAACAAAACAAACAAACAAAAAATTGACCTTATGCAGCCCAAAAATCTCAATATCATGTAATGACTTTCTGAATGGATCATTCCACTTCTGCAGGCCTTAGAATCTATGCTAGGAAACTATATTAACTCTCATGAGATTATTACGAAGTTCAGCAAAACAGTGTCTGATGAGGTAGCATAGTATCTGGCACACTGTCCTCTCCACCCCCTTTGCAGACTCAGTTCTGACACTGGTAATGGGGTTTTGTTCATTCATTCATCATGTCTGGGTTTTTAGGTTTTTTTATTTCAACTATGGCATAGTGACCAATGTGAGCTTCAAGAGATTGATAAGATGAAAGTCTGTTTCACATCAGTACCTGTTCACATCAGGACCTTTACTTAAGTGTTTTTGAGAATTCTGCCCATATTTAATTTGTCAGAGTGAAAAGGTTGTTGTTCTGGGAACATCCTTAAAGGGTCATGTACAAGGGTTTCGGCAAATACTCTAAGGCATTTTTTTTTCCTCGAATGTGTTGAATAAAATGTAGAATATTTGAGTTTGGAAAGTATGTTTAGGAAACTCTTACCTTTCTGGTCAGCCCATTCCCCTAGTCACAAGTCAGACAAACTACATTAGTTTGATTTCTAGAATATTCCAGAGCCTTTATTTGTCAAGAAATAGCTAAGAAAACCTGTAGCTAAAGACACACTTTTGTTTTAATGGTGAAATATGTATTCAGGAATTATCACTCATGCAAACAGAGAAAATCATCCATTGAGAGTGTTACTGTAAATCTACAGCAATGTACTACAGAGGAAAAGGGGATTTTGCATTCTCAGAAATTTGCTGTCAGAAACACTATATGGAACTCTTTTCCTATTTTAATTTCCTGCATCCTTGTGAAAGAAAAAATTATAGGCAGAAGATACCTTTTCCTTTGATTGTGACCTGAAAAGAGAAAGGAACAGACAATAATATATAAGGCTGCTACTTAAATCAACAAAATCAGGAAATCATAGGAGTCATTATTTGTATTCTTACCTATTAATTATTGCAGAAAATGGTACACAAATTCATGAGTATATACATGCATACAAGTAAAGACCATAAATAAAATTTGATATAGGTTGAAAATGTTACTTGTGATTAAAAGATTTGAGATAGGAGCCTTAAGACTATGGTTATATAACCTCACGTTTTTATTTTATATCCTCTTCTGTTTTATAGTAGAAATGATCAGATTAACTGAAATAAGACTTTAAAATGAAAGAGATGTGAATTACATTTTATTTTCAAACATGTATGAGCCCATGTACTGTGGTAGCTTGAACAAGCAGGTCATCATAGGCTCATATATTTAAATGCTTACTCATCTGGGAGTACCATTCCTTGAGAAGGATTAAAAGCCATGGCTTTGTTGTAGTATTGCTATCACTGGGGATGTATTTTGAGATTTCAAAAGTCCAAGCTAGAGTTAGAGTCTCCCTCTCTTCCTGCTGCCTGTGAATGTTGAAGTAAAACCCCCAGATACTTCTCCAGGACCATGTCTGCCTGCATGCTGCCCTGCTTGCCACTCTTCTCCCCACAATGATGATAACATACTAAACCTCTGAAACTGTTACGCAGCCCCAGATAAATGATTTCTTTCATGCAAGTTGCTGTCGCCATGGTCTCTTCACAGCAATAGAACTTAAAGCCATAAACCTATATCACAAAAAAGTGTCTAGTAACTTCGATTTTGCTTTATTTTTACAGTTTCTAGAGAATATATTTAGTCTACATAGACATTTACTTTCTATATTAAATTATGAACTAAAAACATTTCCTTATTCCAAAACTTCATATAAAATAAACCCTGATAAAAATCTGTGAGATATACTCTAATACCTAAACCCCATAAAGACACAACAAAGATAGAGAACTGCAGAACAATTTCCCTCATGAATATCGACGCAAAAATACTCAACAAAATTCTTGCCAACCAAATCCAAGAACACATCAAAAAGATCATCCATCATGACCAAGTAGGCTTCATCCCAGGAATGCAGGGATGGTTTAATATTCGGAAATCCATCAACGTAATATACTATATAAACAAACTCAAAGATAAAAACCACATGATCATCTCCTTAGATGCTGAGAAAGCATTTGACAAAATCCAACACCCATTCATGATAAAGGTCTTGGAAAGATCAGGAATTCAAGGCCCTTCCCTAAACATGATAAAAGCAATATACAGCAAACCAGTGGCCAACATCAAACTAAATGGAGAGAAACTGGAAGCAATCCCACTAAAATCAGGGACCAGACAAGGCTGCCCACTTTCTCCCTACCTATTCAATATAGTACTTGAAGTCCTAGCCAGAGCTATTCAACAACAAAAGGAGGTCAAGGGGATACAAATTGAAAAGGAAGAACTCAAATTATCGCTATTTGCAGATGATATGATAGTATATATAAGTGACCCCAAAAATTCCACCAGAGAACTCTTAAACCTGATAAACAGCTTTAGTGCAGTAGCTGGATATAGAATTAATTCAAACAAATCGATGGCCTTTCTCTATACAAAGGATGAACTGGCTGAGAAAGAGATCAGGGAAACATCACCCTTCACAATAGTCACTAACAATATAAAATATCTTGGTGTGACTCTTACGAAGGAAGTGAAAGATTTGTATGACAAGAACTTCAAGTCTCTAAAGAAAGAAATTGAGGAA
>LR753778.1:0-73001 GCA_902729485.2 Mus minutoides
GATCTTGTGATCCTACAATTCTAAGATCCTGTGCATGTGAGAGTACTTGGGAATCCAGCTTCCTCTCGGTGTTGTGGGACTTGTTGCAGAGCTAGAGCCCAAGGTCTGCTCTGGGGGCACTGGCTTAGACCAGAATGAATCCATGCAACTGACCAGGTGGGAGTTTCTGCACCCCTGGATTCCCAGAGGTCCCAGTAACGGTCATCTGAATAGTAGCTTGCCAGAAACAATAGCTTATCTTCATTTTAATCCATTTTGATGTGCAGTGGTAATCAAAGAGGATAAAGCACATTACTTTGCTTTTCTTCTTAAACCCTTTACATATGGTGTTTTAAATTGCAAAGAGAGGCATTTGTAACATGTCTCTCCTCTGAGCTAACATAAATTACATTGATTAAAAGGAAAGGATTCTGATTTCTACTATCCATGGATCAATTTGGCTGAGAGAAGGAGAAAGAGAGAGAGGGAGGAGGGAGAGGGAAGAGGGAAGAGGGAAGAGGGAAGAGGGAAGAGGGAGGAGGGAGGAGAGGGAGAGAGAGAGAGAGAGAGAGAGAGAGAGAGAGAGAGAGAGAGAGACTATATTTTGCTTTGTATATATAAATAAATGTTAGGCCTGCAAGTAGGTCTGGCACCCATGGATGTCAGAAGAATGTATAAGATTACCTAGAAGGTGGGCATAGACTGCTGGGCGTGGTGGCACACACCTTTAAGGCCAGCACGTGGGAGGCAGAGGCAGGTGGATTTCTGAGTTCAAGCCCAGCCTGGTCTACAAAGTGAGTTCCAGGACAGCCAGGGCTATACAGAGAAACCCTGTCTCGAAAAATAAAAAAATAAATAAAACAATAAATACAAAGAAGAATGCAGAGACCCACAGCTAGACAGGCTCAATGGGAAATTCAGAAAACTGAGGGGCTCACTGGTTAATGAACCTTTTTAGTAGTGCAGAATACTCAGGTTCAGTTCCTAGCATCCATGTGTTCTAGGTAATCTCTTCACCTCTACAACTATTTAATTAGGCATATCAGTGTGTTCTTTTTTTTTTTCCTTTTTTTTGTTTTTCTTTTTTTATTCACTTTACAACCCACTCACTGCCCATGTCCTGGTCACCCTTTCCCACAATTCCTACCCCCATTCCCCTTCCCTTCTGCTCTGAAAGGGTGGAAGACAGAGAACCCCCCCCCTCCAGTATCCTCCCACACTGATGCTTCAAACCTCCTTGTCTGGCCTCAAGGGAGAAGAGGTTATGCACATCTTCTCTCATGAGGCCAGACAAGGTAGCCCAGCTAGAAGAACATATCCCACATATAGGCAACAATATTTGGGATAGTCCCTGCTCCAGTTATTCAGGACCCACATAAATAACAAGATGCACATCTGCTAAATATGTGTGGGGAGTCCTAAGTCCAGCTTGTGTATGCTCTTTGGTTAGTAGTTCAAGCTCAGAAACAACCACCTTACCAGGTTTGTTGACTCTTTTGGTCTTCCTGTAGAGTCCCTATCCCCTTCAGAGCTCTCAATCTTTTCCCCCATCTCTGCCATAGGAGTCCCAAAGCTCTATCCACTGTCTACCTGTGGGTCTCTGCATTCTTCTAAGACTCTCAGAGAAGAGCCATGCTAGACTCCTGGCTGCCAACATATTAGAATATCATTAACATTATTAAGGATTAGTGCTTGCCCATGGCATAGGTCTATTCGGGTCAGTTGTTACTAAATCTTTCCATCTGTTTCTGCACCACCTTTGTCCTTGCTCTTGTAGACTGGATATATTTGGAGTTGAAAGTTTTGTGGGTCAGTTGGTGACCCTATAGCTCCACTGGGGTTCCTGCCTGGCTACAAGAGGTGGCCACTTCAGGTTCCATATCCCAAATTCTGTAAGTCATAGACAAGGTCACTCCCTTGATTCTTGGGAGCTTCCCCTATCCCAGGTCTCTGTCATGTCCTTGAGATGACTCCCACCTCCCTACCCTCATCAGTCACAGATTTCAATTCATTCTCATAGCTATCTGACCATCTCTTCTGTACCTCCCCATACCTGATCCCAACCTTCTCATTCCCCTTCTCATTCTCTTTCACTCAGTTCCCACCCTCCATCACATAGGACAAAATTGTACCTAGGCGTTTGGTGTTGTATAAACTCTAGTTTTCTTTACTCTGACTCAGTCATCTAGAAAAAAATGAACATTAGCTTTCCAAGGGGATCTAGAGAATAAAAGCCCTTCCCTGCTCTTAGTAGAAGAAAAGGGGTTGAGAAATAGGAGACCATAAGTCAGAAATAACCTTTGTTCTGGGTTTACTTATTTTACTTTTATAGATCTAAGGATACAAAAGTACCATACTCTAGAGCAGTGGATTTCAGCCTTCCTGATGCTGTGACCCTTTAATACAGTTCTACATGTTGTGACAAAACCATAAAATTATTTCTTTGCTACTTTATAACTAAAATTTGCAACTGTTATGAATCACATTGTAATTAGCTGATATACAGTATATCTGATATACATCTCTAAGTGCTCTCAACCTACAGGTTGAAAACCACTTCTCTAGGGTATACTTTTGAGACCCAAGATAATATTGGTAAAGTTTATAATGTAGAATATGAGTTTTTTAAAAAAAATAACCAAGTAAGCTGGTATGAAATGTTGTCAGCATTAACTTTCCAAAATAAAAGGGCCTGCTATTTGCCTTATAACACACATTAAGGTTTTACAACACATCACTTATATTCAAGGAATATGTAGAAATAATTAAATAAGAATGAGGATGTAGCCAAGGAAAATATGTCAGTTACAAAATTAAAGCTACTTCAATACTAGCTTGTCCCTAACATGTTCCTGTATGCTCTAGCCTACCTCCCTTTTCATCATTTTTTCCCTATCAAATATGACTTCTCCCCACAGTTTTACCCCTAAACATTCCATTTCCTCATTCTCAAAGCCATTTAACATTTTCAAGGCACTTTTCTGTTCTTTTTTTCCTATAGCAACTTGCATCAAATTCTAATGCACTTTAATTTTCTTCTCATGAACTAAAAGCTTCCCTAACTAAGTATATCCTTGAAGGTCTGTTGCATGTTTCATGGGAGAATCAAGTCCTGTTCTATTTTCTTCTGCTTTTGCTTAAAAACTCTTTTTTGAAGAATCCACTGCTTTCTATCATTTTTCGTCCATCTTTACTTCTATGATTTGGGGCTTTCATGTGGTCCTGGTCTCTTTGATCATGCTCCAAATCCTGAAATACAGAAAGAGTAAAAACTCCAAAGCCCTCTACTACCATGTCAGCCAGAAGTTGCTAAAACAACTTGATACATCTTCTAAATAGCTTTACCTCTTACAAAAATAGTGTTATATAGTGAGGAAGCATAGAAATGCAGATTATAGGCTGGGCGTGGTGGCGCACACCTTTGATCCCAGCACTTGGGAGGGAGAGACAGGCAGATTTCTGAGTTTGAGGCCAGCCTGGTCTACAGAGTGAGTTCCAGGACTATACAGAGAAACCCTGTCTCAAAAACAAAAACAAAAAAAAAAAAAAAAAAAAAAAAAAAAAAAAAAAAAAAAAAAAAAAAAAAAAAAAAAAAAAAAAAAAAAAAAAAAAAAAAAAAAAAAAAGAAATGTAGATTACGAGGACATAAGAAGGGAAAAGGAGTTCCTCATCCTCATGTTTAAGGCTACATTAAGTTATCTTCAATAAAAACTTCAACTCTGTTTCAAAATTGCAGACAACTTGGAGAGAGATGTTGGAAGGAGTGGCTGTAAACTCAGATAATAGTCTAATGACTTGCCTGACATTCTGTTCTGGGATAAACCACAAATTATTAGGGGGCTCTCAAAGATTAAGGAAATAACTTCTAGATACTGAGGGTTACAATGTGTAGGTGTCCCCTCAATACTAACAGTAGCTAATTAGATGTTAGCAATCTTGAAGAATAGTAAGGCTGTACTCTCCCATATTAGCAAGAGCCTGTAAAAAGAAGTATTAGAACGTCAAGATTCTAACTATGAGCCTTGAGTCCTCACAAGAGATATGATATCCTGAACTGTCTTAAAAGTCATTAGTAGATAACTAAGTAAAATTGGTTCTAGAGCCCCAAAACTTTAAAAGGTCACTCTATATAGCAAGAAGATTTCTAATAAAATATAATAATTGCTTTCTTCTCTATTAGTAAAACCAGTGACTTTTGTCAACTAGACATATCAGAACTTCAAGAAAAGCTGCTTGTTTTAGAAAATTATATATGGTGGTAAGTTGTAATAGGCAGCCTGATCCCCAGTCTAACTCAGGCATAAAGACCCAGAGACCCAGCAGGTGACTGTCTCCTGCAAGGGACAGCAGGCGTTCAGCCACACTCCTTGGCCCCTGGCTCCTGTCACAGTTACAGCCACCCACCCCCAACCCCTCTTCATAGAGGTAGTATGTGGCCATCAGTCACATTTGAAGAAGCACCAAGCCCTCTCACTTGCAGATAAGATTTTCCCAAGCTCTCAGACCAAGCCAATGAGACGTACCTGCTGTCAGACCCTGACCCACCCCAAAACTGTATATGAGAAACATATCCAAAAGGATTAAAGGTATGCAAGATATTAAAGGTGAACTTCTGTCATAAGATCTGTAACACTTGGAAAAAGGTCTGCTTTCTTGAAATGCCACATGAAGCTCCACCACACTCCTCACTGGCTAGTCAGCCTCTTGGCCCAGCCTGACCCAACTCAGAGCAGGGCTACATGAGACAGCACAGTGTAGACAGAGGTGGAGCCAACTGCAGTGCACTGGAAGTGGAGGAAATGAGTTTCCCTCCCTGCTCACACTTACTCCCCTTTGCATTAAACTCTCACACCCAGCCAGGCCAGAGACCTGTGTGTGTGTGTGTGTGTGTGTGTGTGTGTGTGTGTGTGTTTGTGTATGTTGTTGTTGTTGTTGCTGTTGTTGTATAACAATCCATTTTGGTGATTTTGCACAAAGTTTGTCTGAAAAGACATAAACACAAGACAAGGTCAAAGTAAGTATTTCCCTTAGTGAATAGTCAGTTTAACCAATGAGTTTACTGGGTCTGTTTCCAAAAATATAGAAGAGTGGTTACTGAAGCTACATGGGTGACCACCCCAAAACAGTAACATTACTAAAAGTCTCATTCCAATGGGCATAATGATATACTCACAACTTGCATAGATGGAGTTCCTCCTCTAGCTAACCTTCCATACTCTATATAGTCTACCAACTCTTCAGACCACATAGAGCCAGGAGAAAAATTGCAGACAACTTGGAGGGAGATGTTGGAAAGAGTGGCTGTAAACTCAGATAATAGTCTGACTTTTTTTACCCAGTTGTTTTGATGAGAGGAATATCAACAGGCCTGAACTTGAAGGTACCTTGGGAGTAGTTATGGCTACTGAAATTCATCACAAGAACTGGGAATCCACAGGAAACCAAGAACAAGCTCCCAGTGACATTACATTATTAATGTATTCTCATATTCTCTAACTCACAATCTAAGTAGTATTCCTATGCTATTCCCAATCCTATCCAATTGCTACAGAACTTTCCTAGAGATGACATCCAATGATTCTTTTTGGCTCTTCTGTGAGTTCTGTAGAATCTGATTAGGTTAACTAACTTAAATCTTTCCTGGCAAAACTGTAGGACTTCAGCTATTTTAATGGCACTATTTCCCCTCTATTATTTACTTTCCTTTTTATACAGTCTTTAATGTTATCTATCCCTGGAGCTCATGGTTTATCTTTTTGCTTTAGCCTCCAGAGTACTTATTGTAATTACAGTCATAAGTCACCACATTCTGACTCCTGTTGTGGATAGATTTTTCTAAAATTCTCATATTTTTGATATTCTAAGCTTCCAAAATTTTCATTTTTGTTTATAGTATTGAAATTTACAAACTTGTCTACAATTTTTCATTAATCCTAAAATCAAAATTAAAGATCATTGACATACAGTCCTATGGACTATTTCAAAAGTGAAAAAAAATAATTAGAAGGTAATTGCTAAAGCAATTGTTATGTTTTTAGCTATGAAAGACCAGCTTATATAAGACTAAATTTCATATGACAGAAATATAAACATTTTTTGAGGATAAATATATGTGTATCTCAGTAGCAGTATATTTGCAATAATGTGAGCAAGACCATGGATTTCATCCCCTGAATGGGGTGAAAAGATTCACCTACCCTCCATAACAACAACAACAACAACAACAACAACAACAACAAATCAAAAGCAGTAGTTGGAAATTGTAACATGCATTGAGCCATGGATAAAATCCAAAAACTTAAATGAGTAATGATAAAAAATATTTACTTTATTTTTACACTTATTTATTATATGTAAGTTTGTATATGCACATGTGTATACATGACTGCACACACACACTCACACACATACACAAACATGCATATACACACAAGCACATTGATGCCATGGAATACTTTTGGAAGTAAAAGAACAACTTGCAGGGATCAGTTTTTTCCTCACACTATGAAAGTTCAAGAGATTGTATTCAGGTTTTCCAGCTTTGCATCAAATGACTTTAGCCTCTAAGTCATTTCACCAGCTTCTGGGATGTACAATTAAACAAATTGTCTTAATAGGTTAGATAGATAGATAGATAGATAGAGAGATAGATAGATAGATAGATAGATAGATAGATAGATAGGGAAGGTGATATGTACAAAAGCAATCCCATAATTAACACTTCTCCTTAAGATTAAAGTAAGACAAGTATATGCCACCTTATCATTTCTATTCAAAATTCATATCAGGCATTGTAGTATGTGCATGTGTGTACACACACACACACACAAACACACACACTGTGGAGGTACTAAGTTAAAGAGGGTAGCAGAATATAAAATTCACAGCTAGAAACCAATTATATTTATATATACCAGGCATGAACAACTTAAAAATAAAATAAGTCAAACAATTGCACCTATGATGGCACTAAAATAATATGTATCAAATAATAAATTTAACAAAAGAAATTTTAATGCTGTATACTAGAAATCATAAAACATCATTGAATGAAATTATATAAATTTTAATACAGACATAATAAAGTAGTAAAACAACCCTATGTTCATAGATAAGAAAATGTACTATTGTTAAAAAATAAACAAAGATCTAGACCAGAGATCATACTCCAGTGATTCCAAATGCCAGGTGCTGCCACTTAGCCAACTCTCCCCTCAAAAAATCACTGATATAGTGGTAAGAAGGCAGCAGTGGGTTTTTATCAAAATATGGTAGGTTAAATGAGAAATGTCCTCATAAGCTATTTCGGAAGGTCATGAAATAAATCCTTTCCTTCCTAAGTTGCATTTGGTCATGGTATTTTATCCCAGCAATAGAAACCTTAACTAAGATGGGGATTCCTGCAATATTCTCAATGATTTGTAATCGTTGATAAGCTTATTAAAAAATGCCATTGGTCCTTATAGTAAGCCAGTCATAACTGCCATGAGATCTTGCCTCAAACATATTTGGATAGAGTAACATGTTGGTGAAAATCTGGAGAAACTGGAATTTTCATGCATTACTGATGGGAATTTGAAATGATGCTGTTGATTTAAGACCAAATATGTAAGTTCACATAAAATCTTGTCCACAAACTTTCATAGTAGCTATAATAGTAAAAGGGGCAAAGCAATCCCAAAGTATAACAACTTATAAATGAGTAAATAAATAAAATATACAAATATCAATTCTTTTTCCCAAGATAGGGGAACAAACAATTGCACAATTGATTTCTAAAGAAACTCAGTGATTTAAATTATTTCTCAGAAACATCAAAGTCAAGAATAGATGTGAGGATATATACAGAAAACATCAGCACCACAATAAATATTGTGAAGGTTTGTTTAGTAAAATATGACTTGTAAATGCTGTCGTTTGAGCTAATTGGTTTCCTTTCATTTACCTCTCATTCTCTTTTGCACACTGATCCAAATGTGCATGACTTTGTGCATAAGCTACTGTAATCGATATAAAAACTCACCTGTTTTATTTTACATATATGTCTCATGTCTGTGTTCATAAAACCTCTGGCTAACTTTCAAAATACAACTAATTTTTTAATTCTATCCAGGACATGGTTGGAGAACTTTGTTAGTACTTAGCAAATAAGAGATTGAGTACTTCATAAATAATAACAAGTGACAGGAGTGAATTACTTCCTACCAAGGCAGAAAAATATCCTTACCATCAGATGTGGATCTCCTTAGTTTAAGGGTTCAAGCTGGAGTTGACAACTACAGTGTGACAGGTGATAGATGATTAGCTCTTTCAATGGAATAAGTGTTCATCATATTTCATAGTATGCTGCGGTCCCCCTCAATCTGAGGAGAACTCAGAGTTCCAGACAGGTGGGCAAAGAGTTGGCGAGAAATAACAAACAAATATGGGACACAAGGGAATTTGCTTTATCTGAATGTAATTTGTCAAACTGAACATCAAACTTTTTTTTTTTTTTTTTTTTTTTCGAGACAGGGTTTCTCTGTATAGCCCTGGCTGTCCTGGAACTCACTTTGTAGACCAGGCTGGCCTCAAACTCAGAAATCTGCCTGCCTCTGCCTCTCGAGTGCTGGGATTAAAGGTGTGCATCACCACGCCTGGCTGAACATCAAAGTTTTTTTTTCCTCTTTATTAGATATATTCTTCATTTACGTTTCAAGTGTTATCCAGAAATTTCCCCATACCCTCCCCCATCTTTTTATACAGAAGAAAATAGGGAGGTTAGGTGACATATCGTCAAGGTACAATGAGGTTACTGGATGCTTAATGACTCTATCACAAAACAGAGGAATGCAAACACAGACTGGCAGCAACTGGCAATCAAGTGACTGAGACAAAGTCAGCTCTATCTAAGGTCAGCTATATTCTTAGAAGCCAGGTGTGCTGTCTTTACACTCTTGAGGCAAGGGCTTTCACGCCCAAGTCATGGTTCTAATTAGGGAGTTTTGCTCTAGCTAACCTTCTCATGAAAAATGCAATACTCTAAAACCATAGCCTGATCTTCTTCCTAAACCACTGCAAATTCCTGTATATGGGAGAGACTTGGCTTTTATTCTAACTGATAGTGTGGGGGGACTTTCTACTAATAAGTAATGTAGTCTGCTATACATAAGTATAATAAAAATCTAAACTTACTTTGCTAAGCTTGCCCTGAGATTTCTAACTCTATTTATTAGATAGTAATGCCTGATTTCTTTTACTATCTCTCTTACAATACTAGAAGCAATTCTTAATGTCACTGAATAGGCAGCATTCTTACTCAATTCCAATCCCAGGGTCGGCTCAAGGACTATCTAAGACATTGGTGAAGGCCAGGAAGCAAAGTTCAATTTTGCTTAGGTATTTGGCAAGTCATTGCTTGGAGGCACCTATAATAAAACATTACTGAAAGAAAGCATACAGATCCATTTGCAAGGACAAGTTTGGAGCATTTGTTATACAGGATGTCACAATTCCAGGAGACCAATTTTCTGTGAAACTCTTTGCCTCAGGACTGCTTCCAGGTTTCTAAGCCTGTCATGCAAGTCACTACTGGAGTGGATGTAGCAATATCATGTATATCAATTCACAATAATAGCCAAATGTTAGCAAGTTTTCCATCTGGACGAAGGCTAATATAAAATCTTGAAAACATATCAAATTAAGACATATCTAGGAGGGACTTCAGTAAGACCTGTAATATTAATGTCCAAACATGTGAATGCATTGGGATAGAAAAGAAATCTGAGGGAATCATTGCCAGAACACTTGCCAGAAAACATGTGCAAAGTAAATATAAAATAGAACAAATTTAACCAAGTTCTGCCCTGCTCACATAACTCAATTGCACAAAATAATAGTATTCAATTTGGAATAATATTCATACATGTTAGATTTTGTTCAGCACCAATCATCTCTTATCTCCAAGGAGAAAGGCACAGATGTCCATCTTATTAGCATAATAGAAGAACTACTTCAAGTTTCATATTACATCAGTGATTCTTTTATTTCTGCTCAGCCTAACATGTTTCAATTTGGAATCGGTCCAGAGGACTCTTTGCTTGCAGTACATTTTAATCTATTTTCCTTTAAAAAAGCATTCCAATCTAAGAGAGTCACAAGATTAGTACAGAAAATTATATATATATATATATATATATATATATATATATATATATATATATACTAGATTAATGAATTATTATTTTACCACATTCTGTCATTAATATTTAACTTATCTGTAAGAAATTAAAACATCAAAAAAGTGAATTAACAACCAAGCCTGGTGGCAAATGTCTATAATCCCAGTGCTCAAGTGACTAAGGTTGGAGGATAATAAACTTATTTGGATTGATCCTATTATAACAAAAAGCAAAACAAAACAAAACAAAACAAAAAATCCTGAAAACAGGATAAGGTTTAGTGAAAAAACATTTGTCTAGCATATGTGAGACCTGGGTTCAATCATCAGGACTTCAAAAAGTGATTTAATTATGTGTCAAATGACATGGTAATGTCAACCACTCAGACATTTTCTGAAGACCCATCTCATCCATAATCAGATGTTAGCAAGGACATTGTGCTTACACACTTTTAAATGTGTAAAAGATCCAAGTTTTTAAAATGAAGCTTGTGAGACTAACCCAACTAATAACTGATTTGGCTTAAGGCCCACTCCACAAAATGGAACACATATTAGAAACTGCCTGGGTGACCAAGAACATATTCTAGATAGCCCAAAGACCTATGATAAAACAAAATACTCCTGTTCTATTAAAGGAACTTAGCAATGAAATGGCACCCAATATTGTATTGTTCTCACAGATCAGTGCCTTGTTCAGTCATCATCAGATAAGCTTTTTACCTGGAGAAGGTGAAAACAAACATAGGGATCAATAGCCAGACACTACACAATGAATGAAAGACCTTGAAACACACAGATCTAAATGTAATGTCTCCATCAAATCCCTTATCTCAGGGCTCATGGAATCCCTTGACTGAAGAGGCATCCATAGCAAAGTTTCCTAGTATTGAGGGCTATGGAACCTAAACCAGGTATCTTCTATAACAAGGCAAGGCTCCCAGCATTGGGAATTGGACATCAATCCAGCCATAGAACATTGATCTACAATCTTTACAGCCTGCAAGATGTGCTGGGTAATGGTAAGGCAGAATTTATGGGAGTGGCCAATCAATGACTGGCCTAACTTGAGGCCCCAGCCCTGAGAAAGAATGAATGCCTAACACCAGCTGGATGACCAGGAACCAGAAGTTGGGTTTCAAAGATACCCAGGACAGAAGCAAACATGAATGGCAAAAAACAAAGTCAATAAAATGATTTCTAGTGATATTCTGTTTTAATCATAGTTCAGTGTCTAGCCCAATTATCACCATAGAGTCTTCATGCAGCAATGGATGGAAGCAGATGCAGACTCACAGTGGAACCCTAGGGGAAGCCAGGGGAACCTTACAGAAGAAGGGAAGGAAGCATTGTAGGAGCCAGAATAGTCAAGGACACCATGAAAACTTAGCCCATAGAATCAACTAAGCAGGGTGCATAGAGGCTCACAGAATCTAAAAAATATGTTATGGTTGTTTAGTTTGTGTTCTTGTGGGACTCCTAACAGTGTGAGTTGGACTGTCTCTCTGGCTCTTTTCAATGTGCTAAAACACGTTAGGACCATTTCTTTTTACTAGGTTGCCTAGTTTCAGCCTTGATATTCAGATTTGTGTCTAGTCTTATTATAACTTGCTATGCTATGCTTGGTTGATGACACCGGACAGCCTGTTCATTTTTTCTGAACAGAAACAGAGGAGGAATGATGAAGGGTAAAGGGGACTAGGAGGAAATGGGAGAAGAAAAAATGTTGTTGGGAGGTAATGTATCAGAGAAGAATTTTAAACAAATAATTTTTAAAAATCATAAGATCCAGAGGGGATGGAGGCAACCAAGAAAACAAGGGCCTTTAAATCAACATGAGCAAAGCACAAAAAAAACTCAGATTATGAAGCAGCAAGCATAGGTCCTACACTAGTCTTCACCAGGTCCACTGTGCTTATATTAAGCCTTCTTGTTTAGTGTTTCTATGAGATTTGTGAGTGTGAGACCAAGTAGATATCTGATTATTAGATCTTCTTTTGGATTCATTTTCTTCTCTTTGCATCTTTGTTTGTTTGCTTTTTATTCAATTCCAATGTGTTAGTATTTTTTTATCATATGATATTAGATTGTACTATACTGTATTTATTATCCTTCAGAAGCCTGTTTGTTCTAATGAATGGCAGAAAAGTTGTAGATCCTGAAATACAATTTTCTTGTTTCTTTGTATACCTAGTTGTGCCATATGTTTTGTTGTGGCAGACAGGTGAAAAAATGTTTCGCTGAAGCAGACACAGGTAAAAGGATGTTTTGCTGAAGCGTGTACATGAGAAGGTGCATTATGCTTAAGAATATTATAAATATGACACCATAGACAGTGGGAGTAGGTTATCACACTGGTTTGCCTTGTTTTGCCTTGCTATTCTTTGCTGACAAAGCTTTGGCCTTGGTTCACATCACATTTTGTTGATGATCTTTGATTGTCATAACTTTGTGGAGAGTAACTCACCAAAGAACTTGTGGTGGTGTTCCAGTGACTCTTTGCTGCTTCCACAGATTTGGGCCTATTACCAGCCCCACAGTTTCTCTGGATTGAATTTATATTGCTGACTTATGAATGGTGATTGCAGAATGGACTGGACTATAGCTGCTAATTCATGTTGGTGATTTGCTAGAGGACTGAGCTGCTGAAAACAAAGATTTTAATCACACTAAAGAACTGTTTTTAAACAGGTCTACTTCCCCTGTATCCTAATAAAATTTCTTTTCTACTACCTCTTGTAAGTGATGGATTAGAAGGAAGGTTGAGGCATTTAAGAACCCTTATTAAAATAGGTTTTAAAACATCCAAGCCTACAGGATCCAGATGGGATGGTAGATTTGGAGGAATGAAGTTAGGGGAAGCCATAATCAGGATATATTATATGAGAAAAATATATTTTCAATAAAAATATAATAGATATAGATATATAAATTAATCTGTGTGTTGATTCAAATCTCCAAATCTGTACAGGTTCATGCATAATTAATGATTCAACACTGTGGAAAACAAACAAAATGAACAAATCAACACACATTCACTACAATTATTTATTTATACCTCACATTTTCTTTCTTTCTTTGTTTTATTTTTTCAAGACAGGGTTTCTCTGTATATGCTGAACAAAATTAAACAAATGAATTCTTAAGATTTAAATAAAAGAAAACAGGAGGTAAGCACAGGCTTACTGGAGTGATTTCAAACTTTAGATGTAGGGAAGAAACTCAGACTGACCACTAGACCTATGTAGGTAAATTCTACAACTCAGTATAGAAGCTGTGAATGTAAGGAAGAGGAGGCTGTGGTTGACTTAAGGCAAGCTTCCAGGCATAGGTAGTGCCTCACTGCCTGGCTGAAGTCATAAATTCAGAAAGGGAAAAGGAACTAATCTAGATAAGTTGCTCTGTTATGATTTGTTCCAATCTCAATAAAACATGTGAACACATAGACTGGACAGGTTTAACTCAGAGGAAGCTGCCTTAGTGGCAGAAGCTGTGGAAGTAAGTAAAAGACCTACATTGCACAAGAGAATAGTTGACTTTCAGAACTCACAGTGTCAATCTTACAATACTGAAAGAAAGGTGACTTGAATATGAAATAAAAAAGATAGATTCAATTGACAGACTCTTTATACACAAATGCCAGCATAAAAATAAAAGTAATAATATATCTTCTCCAAAAATTATAAATCTCATAGTAATTGCCCTCAAAAGAAATGAATTGAAACGACTTCCAGATAAAGCATTCAAAATAATTATCATAGCTACATTCAAGTAACTCAAAGAAGATATAAATTTATTCCAAAATAACAAAAAATACAATGAAATCAAGATATCAAACCAAGATATAAAATAGAATTAAATAAAATAATGGAATTTTTGAAGACTAACCAAACTGAAATGATGCTAGAAATGAAGAACTCAGTAAGTCAAATAACAAGCTCAAATGGCGAAAGACAAAGAATCTTACCAACAGAAATCAAGTTTGCTCAGCATCATCAGAACCCAACACTCCAAGCTCAGCCAGTCCTGAATACCCCAACACACCTGAAAAGCAAGATTTGGATTTAAAATCATATTTCATGATGCTGACAGAGGACCTTAAGAACGACTTTAATAACTCACTTAAAGAAATGCAGAAGAACAGCACTAAAGAGATAGAAGTCCTTAAAGAATCACAGGAAAACACTGCTAAACAGGTAGAAGTCCTTAAAGAGGAAACACAAAAATCCCTTAAAGAATTACAGTAAAACACAACCAAACAAGTGATGGAATTGAAGATAACTATCCAAGACCAAAAATGGGATGTAGAAACAATTAAAAAAAAAAAAATGAGACAATTCTGGAGCTAAAAACCCTAGGAAAGAAATCAGGAATCATAGACGTGAGCATCAGCAACAAAATTCAAGAGATTAAAGAGAGAATCTCTGGTGCAGAAGATTCCATAGAGAACATGGGCACAACAATCAAAGAAAATGAAAAATGAAAAAAGATTCTAACTCAAAACATCCAGGAAATCCAGGACACAATGAGAAGACCAAACCTACGGATAATAGGGGTAGATGAAAATGAAGATTCTCAACTTAAAGGGCCAGCAAATATCTTCAACAAAATTATAGAAGAAAACTTCCCAAGCCTAAAGAGAGAGATGCCCATGAACATACAAGAAGCCTACAGAACTCCAAATAGACTGGACCAGAAAAGAAACTCCTCCCAACACATAATAATGAGAACAACAAATGCACTAAATAAACTGGAAGTGAGGTGAGCAGGGGAACACAGCCTCTGTTCTGGCCCAATCTCGTGGAACTTGAGACATCAGCCAGGAGATTGATAAGGGCCCAGGGCAAAACAGCGGGTCCTTTCTGGTCTGCACCAACGCCAGGCCTCCTCGGGCAGAGATGGCAGGAGGAAAGCGCAAGAACAGAAGCAACAGAATCCAAGGGTACTTGNTGAAAGCCAGAAGATCCTGGACAGATGTCATACAGACCCTAAGAGAACACAAATGCCAGCCCAGGTTGCTATACCTAGCAAAATTCTCAATTACCATAGATGGAGAAAACAAAGTATTCCAGGACAAAACCAAGTTCACACAATACTTTTCCACGAATCCAGCCCTTGAAAGGATAATAACGGGAAAACAGGAACACAAGGATGGAAATTACACCCTTGAAAAAGCTAGAAAGTAATCCTACAACAAATCTACAAGAAGACAGCAGCAAGAACAGAATCCCAACTTTAAAAACAAAAATAACTTGAAGCAACAATTACTTTTCTTTAATGTCTCTTAACATTAATGGACTCAATTCCCCAATAAAAAGACATAGACCAATAGACTGGCTACATAAACAGGACCCAACATTTTGCTACTTACAAGAAACACACCTCAGGAAAAACAAAACAAAACAAAACAACAACAACAACAACAACAACAACAAAAAACCAGACACTACCTCAGAGTGAAGGCTGGAAAACAATTTTCCAAGCAAATGGTCCTAAGAAACAAGCTGGAGTAGCCATTATAATATTGAATAAAATTGACTTTCAACCCAAAGTTATCAAAAAAGACAAAAGAGGGGCACTACTTCATACTCATCAAAGGCAAAATCTACCAAGATGAACTCTAAATTCTGAATATCTATGCTTCAAATGCAAGAGCAGCCACATTCATTAAAGAAACTTTAGTAAAGTTCAAAGCGCATATTGCACCTCACACAATTATAGTGGGAGATTCCAACACTCCACTCTCACCATTGGACAGATCCTGGAAACAGAAACTAAAAAAAGACACATGGACACTAACAGAAATTATGAAACAAATGGATTTAATAGATACCTACAGAACACTTTATCCTAAAACAAAAGGATATACCTTCTTCTCAGCACCACATGGTACCTCCTCCAAAATTGACCATATAATCGGTCAAAAAATAGGCCTCAACAGATACAAAAATATTGAAATTATCCAATGCATCCTATCAGATCACCACACACTGAGGCTGATCTTCAATAACAGCATTAATAATAGAAAGCCAGCATTCATGTGGAAACTAAACAAAACTCTACTCAATGATACCTTGGTCAAGGAAGAAATAAAGAAAGAAATTAAAGACTTTTTAGTGTTTAATAAAAATGAAGCCACAACATACCCAAACGTATGGAACACAATGAAGGTATTCCTAAGAGGAAAACTGATAGCCCTGAGGGCCTCCAAAATGAAATTAGAGAGAGCATACACTTACAGCCTGACATCAAACCTAGAAGCTCTAGAAATAAAGGAAGCAAATTCACCCAAGATGAGTAGACAGCAGGAAATAATCAAACTCAGGGCCGAAATCAACCAAGTGGAAACAAAAAGAACTATTCAAAGAATCAACCAAACCAGGAGCTGGTTCTTTGAGAAAATCAACATGATAGATAAACCCTTAACCAGACTAACTAGAGGGCACAGGGACAGTATTCTAATTTAGAAAATCCAAAATGAAAAAGGAGACATAACAACAGATCCTGAGGAAATCCAAAACATCATCATATTTTACTACAAAAGGCTATACTCAACAAAACTGGAAAACCTGGATGAAATGGACAACTTCCTAGTCAGATACCAGGTAACAAAGTTAAATCAGGATCAAATTAATGATCTAAACAGTCCCATTTCCTCTAAAGATATAGAAGCTGTCAACAATAGTCTCCCAACGAAAAAAAGTCAAGGACCAGATGGGTTTAGTGCTGATTTCTATCAGACCTTCAAAGAAGACCTAATTCCAACTCTCCTCAAACTATTCCACAATATAGAAAGAGAAGGTACTCTACCCATTTCATTCTATGAAGCCACAATTACTCTGATACCTAAACCACACAAAGATCCAACAAAGAAAGTGTACTTCAGACCAATTTCTCTCATGAATATCGATGCAAAAATACTCAATAAAATCCTTGCAAACCAAATCCTAGAACACATCAAAATGATCATCCATCATGATCAAGTAGTCTTCATGCCAAGGATTCAGGTATGGTTTAATATACAGAAATCCATCAATATAATCCATTACATAAACTCAAAGACAAAAACCACATGATCATCTCCTTAGATGCTGAGAAAGCATTTGATAAAATCCAACACCCCTTCATGATAAAAGTCTTGGAAAGATCAGGAATTCAAGGCCCATACCTAAACATAATAAAAAGCAATCTACAGCAAACCAGTAGCCAACATTAAAGTAAATGGAGAGAAACTCAAAGCTATCCTACTAAAATCAGGGACTAGACAAGGCTGACCACTTTCTCCCCACCTATTCAGTATAGTACTTGAAGTCCTAGCCAGAGCAATTCTACAACACTGTCAATAAGACAAAAAAGCCACCAACAGATTGAGAAAGGATTTTTACCAATCCTAAATCTGATAGGGGACTAATATCCAATATATAGAAAGAGCTCAAGAAGCTGGACTCCAAAAAAATCAAATAACCCCATTAAAAATGGGGTACAGAACTAAACAAAATATTCTCAACTGAGGAATACCTAAAGGCAGAGAAGCACCTGAAAAAATGTTCAACATATTTAATCATAGGGTAAATGCAAATCAAAACAACCTTAAGATTCCACCTCACTCCAGTCAGAATGGCTAAAATCAAAAACTTAGATGACAGCTGATGCTGGCGAGGATGTGGAGAAATAGGAACACTCCTTCATTGCTGGTGGGATTGCAAGCTGGTACAACCACTCTGGAAATCAGTCTGTAGGTTCCTCAGACAATTGGACATAGTACTACCGAAAGATCCAGCAATAACTCTACTGGGCATATACCCAGAAGATGTTCCAACTGGTAAAAAGAACACATATTCCATTATGTTCATAGCAGCCTTATTTATAATAGTCAGAAGCTGGAAAGAACCCAGATGTCCTTCAACAAAGGAATGGATACAGAAAATGGTACATTTACACAGTGGAGTACTATTCAGCTATTAAAAACAATGAATTTATGAAATTCTTAGGCAAATGGATGTATCTTGAGGAAATCACCCTTAGTGAGGTAACCCAATCACAAAACAAGTCAGTTGATATGCACTCACTGATACATGGATATTAGCCCAGAAACTTAGAATACTCAAGATACAACTTGCAAAACACAAGAAAATCAAGAAGAACGAAACCAAAGTATGCATACTTCATTCCTTCTTAGAAGAGAGAACAAAACACACATGAAAGAAGTTACAGAGATAAAGATTGGAGCTAAGACCAAAAGATGAACCATCCAGAGATTACCCCACCCGGGGATCCATCCCATAATCAGCCACCAAATCCAGACACTATTGCATATGCCAGCAAGATTTTGATGAAAGGACCCTGATATAACTATCTCGAGTGAGGCTATGTTAGTGCCTGGCAAACATAGAAGGGGATGCTCATATTCATCTATAGGATGGAACACAAAGCACCCAATGGATGAGATAGAGAAATTACCCAAGTAGTTGAAGGGGTCTACAACCCTTTAGGTGGAACAACAATAGGAACTAAACAGTACCCCCAGAGCTCCTGTCTCTAGCTGCATATGTAGCAGAAGATGGCCTAGTTGGCCATCATTGGGATGACCTTGGTCTTGCAAACTTTATATGCCCCAGTACAGGGGAATGCCAGGGACAGGAAGTGGAGTTGGCGGATGGGGGATCAGGGCGGGGGGGGGGAGGGCATAGGGAACTTTCGGGATAGCATTTGAAATGTAAATAAAGAAAATATCTAATAAAAAAAATTGACCCCCTTTATCATGTGACCATGCCTGTCATCATATTTATCAAATTTTCTTCTGATGTTTTGTCTAATATTAATATTTTTAACTTAGTATTCATTTCATTAAAGTTATAATAAATATTTTTGTATCATTTTACTTTTCACCTGTATTAGTCATTTCATTTAAAAATTTAAAAGCAATATAGTAGTCTCTCACATCTGTGATAGATATATTTCAGCTCCTTCCATGTGTTCTGCAAACATATATGGTGCCAAAATCTATATAGAGCATGGTTTTTCTAGATAATAAGTTCTGATGGTGTTCAATTTATAAATCATATGTAGCAAGGTGTTAATAATGATAACTAATAACCTCCCCAGTTAAATTTTATGTTTTTTAAAATAATTCACTGAATCTTAAATATGTGTTGCCATCCTGTATTTGTAATTAATAGATTGGAGACACACATATCAGGGACTTTCTTGCTGATACTGTCACTTGGCCTAAATATTTTTATGTATAATATATTACTATCAGTCAACTCATATTTTTCTTTTAAAACTTTTACTTCCAAACTTAATGCTATTTCCATGTTACCCTAAATAGTTTTAATACAGGATATCTTTAAGATTTGTAGCTTATAGTGGAAGACAAAACACAGCATAATTTTATTTTTCTTCTTTACAACTTCAGAGATAAAATATTTGCTATTATACTAGATATTGGAGATCTCAGTATTTTATTAAATAATTTTCCTATTTTAAAAAATGGTTCAGTTCTTCATTTCTTAAAGAAAGCACTATGAAGGCTCTCTTTGCATCTCTAAAGCATCAGTTTATTTAAATATACTTCGTAGGCATTATTTTTTAAAAATATGGGTTACTTGTTGCAACTGTTAATCTAATAACCTAGATAGTGACTAAGTTACTGACAGATGATATATTAGTCATATTTCTGTTGCTTTATCAAAATATCCAATACTGAAAGCACTAAGATCAATAATTAACAAATGGGACCTAATGGAACTGAAAAGCTTCTATAAGGCAAAGAACACTGTCAAAAGGACAAAGAAGTAACCTATAAAATGGAAAAAAAATTACTAACTATATATCTGATAAAGGTCTATTATCCAAAATATATAAAGAACTCAGGAAACTATATATTTAAAAAAAAAATACACACTGCTCCAGCGCCGGGCGCAGGGCCCAGGGGCTGTGCACTCCCACAGGTTCCTGGTAGGACTCTCCTGGGGATCTGGGGACCACTGGTGAGAGGAGCACAACATCTGTACCAGTCCAATCACGTGGGATTTGAGTCAGCAGCTGGGAGATAGACAAGGGCCCAGGCCAGGGCAGCAGGTTCCTTCTGGTCTGCTCAAGCACCTGGTCTCCTTGGCCAGAGATGGCAGGAGGCAAGCATAAGAACAGAAGCAACAGAAACCAAGGGTACTTGACATCACCAGATCCAAACTCACCCACCAAGTCAAGTCCTAGATACAACATCATACCGGAAAAGCAAAACATGGATCTAAAGTCACTTGTCATGATGATGATGGAGGACAATAAGAAGGAAATACAGGAAAACACAGATAAACAACTTAGAGAGTTTCAGGAAAACAATACCAAACAAGTGATGGAATTGAACAAAACCATCCAGGACCTAAAAATGGAATTAGAAACAATAAAGAAAACCCAAAAGGAGACAACCCTGGAGATAGAAACCATAGAAAAAAAAGCAGGAACCATAGATACGAGCATCAGCAACAGAATACAAGAGACTGAAGAGAGAATCTCAGGCACTGAAGACTCTATACGGAGTATAGACACAACAATCAAAGAAAATGCTAAATGCAAAGAGATCCTAATGCAAAATATCCAGGAAATCCAGGACACAATGAGAAGACCAAACTTAAGGATAATAGGAGTAGATGAGAATGAAGACTCTCAAACTAAAGGGCCAGCAAATATCTTCAACAAGATTATAGAAGTAAACTTTCCATACCTAAAGAATGAGATGCCCATAAACATACAAGAAGCCTACAGAACTCCAAATAGGCTAACCAGAAAAGAAATTCCTCCCAACACATAATAATCAGAACAACAAACACACTAAATAAAGACAGAATATTAAAAGCAATAAGGGAAAAAGGTCAAGTAACATATAAAGGCAGGCCTATTAGAATTACTCCAGACTTCTCACCAGAGACTATGAAAGCCAGAATATCATAGACACATATTATACAGACACTGAGAGAACACAAATGCCAGGCTACTATACCCAGCAAAATTCTCATTTACCATAGATGGAGAAACCAAAGTTTTCCATGACAAATTCAAATTCACACAATATCTTTCCACGAATCCAGCCCTTCAAAGGATAACAACAGAAAACCACCAATACAAGTACAGAAACTCTGCCCCAGAAAAAGCAAGAAAACAATCCTTCAACAAACCTAAAAGAAGACAACCACAAGAACAGAATCCCAACTCTAAAAACAAAAATGACAGGAAGCAACAATTACTGTTCCTTAATATCTCTTAATATCAATGGACTCAATTCCCTGATAAAAAGACATACACTATCAGACTGGCTACACAAACAAGATCCAACGTTTTGCTGCTTACAGGAAACACACCTTAGGAAAAAAGACAGACACTACCTCAGATTGAAGGGCTGGAAAAAGGCAAAATCTTCCAAGAGGAACTCTCAATTCTGAATATCTATGCTCCAAATACAAGGGCAGCCACTTTCATTAAAGAAACCTTAGTAAAGCTCAAAACACACATTGCATCTCACACAATAATAGTGGGAGACTTCAACACCCCACTCTCATCAATGGACATATCTTGGAAACAGAAACTATACAGAGATTCAGTCAAACTAACAGAGGCTATGAAACAAATGGACTTACGGATATCTACCGAATATTTCATCCTAAAATGAAAGGATATACCTTTTTCTCAGCACCTCATGGTACCTTCTCCAAACTTGACCACATAATTGGCCACAAAACAGCCCTCAACAGATTCAAAATTATTGAAATTGTCCCATGCATCCTATCAGATCATCATGGACTAAGGCTGTTCTTCAATAACAGCATAAGTAGCAGAACACCATCATTCACATGGAAACTGAACAACATTCTACTCAATGATACCTTGGTCAAGGAAGAAATAAAGAAAGAAATTAAAGACTTTCTAGAGATTAATGAAAATGAAGCCACAACATACCAAAACGTATGGGACACAATGAAAGCATTCCTAACAGGTAAACTTATAGCTCTGAGCTCCTACAAAAAAAAAAAAAAAAAATGGAGAGAGCATACACTAGTAGTTTGGCAGCACATCTACAAGCTCTAGAACAAATGTTAGCAAATTCACCTAAACAGAGTAGACGCCAGGAAATAATCAAACTCAGGGGTGAAATCAACCATGTGGAAACAAAAAGAATTATTCAAAGAATCAATCAAACAAGGAGCTGGTTCTTTGAGAAAGTAAAAAAGATAGATAAACCCTTAGCTAGACTCACTAGAGAGCACAGGGATAGCATCCTAATTAACAAAATCAGAAATGAAAAGGGAGATATAACAACAGATCCTTTGGAAATTCAAAACACCATTAGATCCTTCTACAAAAGGTTATATTAAAAAAAAAGGAAAATCTAGAGGAAATGGATAACTTTCTAGACAGATACCAAGTACCAAAGTTAAACCAGGATCAGATTAATGACCTGAACAGTCCTATATCTCCTAAAGAAATAGAAGCAGTCATTATTAGTCTCCCAACCAAAAAAAAAAAAGCCTAGGACCAGATGGGTTCAGTGCAGAGTTCTATCAGACCTTCAAGGAAGACCTAATTCCAGTTCTTCTCAAACTACATAACAAAATAGAATCTGAAGGCACACTACCCAATTCATTCTATGAAGCCACAATTACTCTGATACCTAAACCTCATAGAGACACAACAAAGATAGAGAACATCAGACCAATCTCCCTTATGAATATCGACGCAAATATACTCAACAAAATTCTCGCCAACCGAATCCAAGAACACATCAAAACAATCATCCATCATGACCAAGTAGGCTTCATCCCAGGAATACAGGGATGGTTTAATATATGGAAATCCATCAATGTAATACAATATATATACAAACTCAAAGATAAAAACCACATGATCATCTCCTTAGATGCTGAGAAAGCATTTGACAAAATCCAACACCCATTCATGATAAAGGTCTTGGAAAGATCAGGAATTCAAGGCCCTTACCAAAACATGATAAAAGCAATCTACAGCAAACCAGTGGCCAACATCAAACTAAATGGAGAGAAACTAGAATCAATCCCACTAAAATCACGGACTAGGCAAGGCTGCCCACTTTCTCCCTACCTATTCAATATAGTACTTGAAGTCCTAGCCAGAGCAATTCAACAACAAAAGGAGGTCAAGGGGATACAAATTGGAAAGGAAGAACTCAAATTATCGCTATTTGCAGATGATATGATAGTTTATATAAGTGACCCCAAAAACTCCACCAGAGAACTCCTAAACCTGATAAACAGCTTCAGTGCTGTAGCTGGATATAGAATTAACTCAAACAAATCGATGGCCTTTCTCTATACAAAGGATAAATGGATGGAGAAAGAGATCAGGGAAACAACACCCTTCACAATCGTCACTAACAATATAAAATATCTTGGTTTGATTTTAAGTAAGGAAGGGAAAGATTTGTATGACAAGAACTTCAAGTCTCTGAAGAAAGAAATTGAAGTAGATCTTAGAAGATGGAAGGATCCCCCATGCTCATGGATTGGCAGAATCAATATAGTAAAAATGGCTAGCTTGCCTAAAGCAATCTATAGATTCAATGCATTCCCCATCAAAATTCCAACTCAATATTTCAATGATCTAGAAAAGACCATTTGCAAGTTCATCTGGAATAACAAAAAACCTAGAATAGCAAAAACTCTTCTCAACAATAAAAGAACCTCTGGTGGAATCGCCAGGCCTGACCTCAAGCTGTAGTACAGAGCAATCATAATAAAAACTGCATGTTACTGGTACAGAAACAGACAGGTAGATCAATGGAATAGAATCAAAGACCCAAAAATGAATCCACACACCTATGGTCACCTGATCTTTGACAAGGGAGCCAAAACGATCCAGTGGAAAAAAGACATCATTTTCAACAAATGGTGCTGGCACAACTGGCGGTTATCATGTAGAAGACTGGGAATTGATCCATTCTTATCTCCATGTACTAAGGTCAAGTCTAAGTGGTTGAAGGATCTCCACATAAACCCAGAGACACTGAAACTTATAGAGGAGAAAGTGGGGAAAAGACTCTAAGATATGGGCACTGGGGAAAAATTCCTGAATAGATCAGCAAAGGCTTGTGCTGTAAGATCAAGAATTTACAAATGGGACCTCATAAAGTTGCAAAGCTTCTGTAAGGCAAAAGTTACTGTCAACAAGACAAAAGGGCCACCAACATATTGGGAAAGGTCTTTACCAATCTTAAATCAGATAAGGGGCTGATATCCAATATATATAAAGAACGCAAGAAGGTGAACACCAGATAATCGAATATCCCCCATTAAAAAGTAGGGCACAAAGTTAAACAAAGAATTCTCAACTGAGGAATACAGAATGGCTGAGAAGCACATGAAAATATGTTCAAAATCTTTAATCATCAGGGAAATGCAAATCAAAACAATTCTGAGATTCCACCTCACACCAGTAAGAATGGCTAAGATAAAAAATTCAGGTGACAGCAGATGCTGGAGTGGATGTGTAGGAAGGGGAACACTCCTCCATTGTTGGTGGGAATGCAAGCTCATTCAACCACTCTGGAAATCAGTCTGACGGTTCCTCAGAAAATTGGACAGAGTACTACTGGAAGATCCTGAATACCTCTCCTGGGCATATATCCAGAAGATGTTCCATCTGGTAATAAGGACACATGTTCCACTATGTTCATAGCAGCCTTATTCATAATAGCCAGACGCTGGAAAGAGCCCAGATGTCCCTCAACAGAGGAATGGATACAGAAAATTTGGTACATTTACACAATGGAGTACTACTCAGCTATTAAAAACAATGAATTCATCAAATTCCTAGGCAAATGGATGGATCTGGAGGGTATCATCCTAAGTGAGGTAACCAGATCACAAAAGAACTCACATAACATGTACTTACTGATAAGTGGATATTAGTCCAGAAACCTAGACTACCCAAGATACAACTTACTAAACACATGAAACTCAAGAAGAATGAAGATCAAAATGTGAACACTTCTCCCCTTCCTAGAATTAAGAACAAAGCACACATTGAAGGAGTTTCAGAGATCAAGGGAGGAGCTGAATCTAAAGGATGGACCAACCAGTGACTCCTGCAGCCGAGGATCAATCCTATAATCAGCCACCAAACATAGACACTATTGCATATGCCAGCAAGATAGTGCTGAAAGGGCCCTGATATAGCTGTTTCAGGGGAGGTTATACCAGTGCCTGGCAAACACAGAAGTGGATGCTCTTAGTCAGGTATTAGATGGAACACAGGGTTCCCAAGGAAGGAGCTAGAGAAATACCTAAGGAGCTGAAGGTGTCTTCAACCCTATAGGTGAAAGAACAACATGAACTAACTAGTACCCCCAGAGCTCATGTCTCTAGTTGCATATATAGAAGAAGATGGCCTAGTTGGTCATCACTGGGAAGAGAGGCCTCTTGGTCATGCAAACTTCATATGCCCCAGTACAGGGGAATGCCAGGGCCAATAGGGGATAGTGGGTGGGGTGGGTAGGGGAGCAGGGTAGGGGATGGGTGAGGGTTTAGGGGATTTTGGGGAGAACATGTGAAATGTAAATGAAGAAAATATCTAATAAAAAATGGAAAAAAATACAACTTAAAATGGGGTTTTGATCTAAATAGATAATTCTCAATAGAAGCATCTCAATGGCCAAGGAAAAGTTAAAGAAATGTTTATTATCCTTAGCTATCAGGAAAATGTAAATCAAAACTACTTTTAGATTCCATATTACACATGCCATAATGGCCAAGATCAAAACTGGAGAAGTGGAGAAGTGGAGTTTATTTATTTATTTTTGAGACAGGGTTTCTCTGTGTATCCCTGGCTGTCCTGGAACTCACTCTGTAGACCAGGCTGGACTTGAACTCAGAAATCCACCTGCCTCTGCCTCCCAAGTGCTGGGATTAAAGGTATGTGCCACCACACCCGGATTCTGTACCCCATTTTTAATAAAGTTAGTTGGTTCTGGAGTCTAACTTCTTGACTTCTTTGTATATATTAGATATTAGCCCTCTATCAGATGTAGGGTTGGTAAAGATCTTTTCCAAATCTGTTGGTTACTGTTTGGTACTATTGAGAGTATCCTTTGCCTTACAATTTTATGAGGTCCCATTTGCCAATTTTTGATTTTAGAGCATAAGCTATTTTTGTTCTGTTCAGAAAATTTCTCCTATTCCCATGTGCTCCAGGCTCTTCCCCACTTTATTTTCTACTAGTTTCAGTATATATGGTTTTATGTGATAGTCATTGATCAACTTGGATTGAGCATTTTACATGGATGGATTTAAGCAGGAGGAGGGGGGAGGGGATAGGTGGATATCAGAGGGGAAAGCAGGAAAGGGAATAACATTTGAAATGCAAATAAATATATATATAATAAAATAAAGAAATAAAAATGAGATCATACGGAATTCTGAAAAGTTTAAGACACAATATCTATTTTTCTTTAAAAAAAAAAAGGGCCAATTTGCATTCTTCCACATGCTAACTTCCACATGTCCAACTGCCAGTTGGACAAGCAACATTTGTTGAAAATGCTGTCTTTTTCCCACTGGGTGGTTTTAGCTCTTTTTTCAAAGATCAAGTTCCATAGGTGTGTGGGTTCATTTCTGGGTCTTCAATTCTATTCCACTAACCTACCTGCCACTCACTGTATCAATACCAGGCAGTTTTTTTTTTTTTTTTTTTTTTTTTTTTTTTTTTTTTTTTTTTTTTTTTTTTTTTTTTTTTTTTTTTTTTTTTTTTTTTTTTTTTTTTTTTTTTTTTTTTTTTTTTTTTTTTTTTTTTTTTTTTTATCATGATTGCTGTGTAATACAGCTTGAAGTCAGGGATGGTGATTCCCCCAGAAGTTCTTTTATTGTTGAAAATAGTTTTTGCTATATTGGGTTTTTTGTTATTCCAGATGAATTTGGAAATTGCTCTTTCTACATTTATGAAGAACTGAGTTGGAATTTTGATGGAGATTGCATTGAATCTGTAGATTGCTTTCAGCAAGATGGCTATTTTTAATATACTAATCCTGACAATCCATAAGCTTGGGAGGTCTTTCCATCTTCTGAGATCTTCGATTTCTTTCTTCAGGGAGTTGAAGTCCTTGTCATATAGATCATTCACTTGTTTAGTTAGAGTCACACCAAGGTATTCTATATTATTTGTGATTATTGTGAAGGGTGTTCTTTCCCTAATTTCTTTCTCTGTCTATTTATCCTTTGAATAGAGGAAGGCCAATGATTTGATTGAATTAATTTTATATCCAGCCACTTTGCTGAAGTTGTTGATCAAACTTAGACGTTCTCTGGTGGAATTTTGGGGGTCACTTAACTACTATCATATCACCTGCAAAATGATATGATATTTTGACTTCTTCCTTTCCAAATTGTGTCCATTTGACCTCCTTTTGTTGTCTAATTACTCTGGCTAGGACTTTGAGTGCTATATATTGAATAGGTAGGGAGAGAGTGAGCAGCCTTGTCTAGTCCATGATTTTAGAGGATTACTTCAAGTTTCTCATTTAGCTTGATGTTGCCTACTGGTTTGCTGTACATTGCTGTTATGGGCTTTGAATTCTGGATCTTTCTAAGACTTTTATCATGAAGGGTGTTGGATTTTGTCAAATGCTTTCTCAGCATCCAATAAAATGATCATGTTTTGTTTTGTTTTTCCTTTGTGTTTGTTCATATTGTGGATTGTCCTGATGGATTTTCATATATTGAACAATTCCTGCATTCCTGGGATGAGGCCTACTTGATCATGTTGGAAGATCGTTTTGATGTTTTCTTTAATTCAGTTGGCGAGAATTTTTTTAGTCTTTTTGCCTCAATATTCAAAAGTGAAATTGTTCTGAAGTTCTCTTTCTTTGTTGGGTATGTGCGTTGTTTAAGTATCACAGTAATTGGGGCTTCAATGAACAAATTAGGTAGTGTTCCTTCCGTTTCTATTTTGTGGAATAATTTGAAGAATGTTGGTATTATGTCTTCTTTGAAAGTCTGAAAAAATCTGCACTGAACCCACCTGGTACTTTGTGTGTTGTTTTGTTTGTTTGTTTTTTGTTTGTTTGTTTGTTTTGTTTTGGTTGGGATACTATTAATGACTGTTTCTAGTTCTTAAGAGGTTATGGGACTATTTAGATCATTTATCTGATCCTGATTTATCTTTGTTTACTGGTATCTTTCTAGATTAATGTCCATTTCATCCAGATTTCCCAGTTTTGTTGAGTGGAGCCTTTGTAGTAAGATCTGTTGATTTTTTGGATTTCCTCAGTTTTTTTTTTTTTTTTTTTTTTTTTTTTTTTTTTTTTTTTTTTTTTTTTTTTTTTTTTTTTTTTTTTTTTTTTTTTTTTTTTTTTTTTTTTTTTTTTGTTTTTTTTTTTTTTTTTTTTTTTTTTTTTTTTTTTTTTTTTTTTTTTTTTTTTTTTTTTTTTTTTTCGATGTGTCCCCTTTAATTTCTGACTTTGTTAATTTGGATACTGTCTCTATTCCCTCTTGTTAGTCTGTCTAACAGTTTGTCTATTTTGTTGATTTTCTTAAACAAACAGCTCCTGGTTCTGTTGATTTTTTGTATAGTTCTTTTTGTGTCTAATTGGTTGATTTCAGCCCCGAGTTTGATTATTTCTTGCCATCTACATCCAAATACTCTTGGATATATTTGCTTTTATTTTCTTCTAGAACTTTCAGATGTACTGTCAAGCTGCTAGTGTATGCTCTCTGTGGTTTCTTTTGGAGGCACTCGGAGCTATGAGATTTCCTCTTAGCATTGTTTTCATTGTGTCCATGAGTTTGACTATGCTGTAGCTTCACTTTCATTAAATTCTAAAAAACAAAAAAATTTAATTTCTTTCTTTATTTCTTCCTTGACCATGTTATCATTGAGTACAATTTTGTTCAGCTTCCATGTGTATGTGAGCTTTCTATTATTTTGTTGTTATTTAAGACCGGCCTTTGTCCGTGGTAATCTAATAGTATGCATGGGATTACTTCAAACTTCTTGTATCTGTTGAGGCTTGTTTTGTGACCAATTATATGGTAAATTTTGGAGAAGGTTAAATGAGGTGCTGACTAACACCAATAAATTTTGGATCTATACAACAGAGACAACAAAAACTTGTAAACTCATGGAAACTGAGCAACCCTCTACTGAATGAAAACAATGGGTCAAGACAGAAATTAAGAAAGAAATGAAAGGCTTTTTAGCATTGAGTGAAAATGATGTACACAAACTCATAAGACATGATGAAGGCAGTTCTAAAAGGGAACTTAATAGTATTAATTCCCTACATACAAAACATTGGAAAGATCTCATCTTAGCAACTTAATAGTTACCTGAAAGCTTTAGAATAAAAAGAAGATATCACTGCCAAAAGAAGTAGATAGTAAGAAAACATCAATATCAGGTTTGAAAACAATAGCAACAAAAAATAGACACAAACAAACAAAGTTGGTATTTATGAGAAAAACAATAAAATTTAAAAACACTTATCCAAATTAACCAAAAGGCAGAGAGAGAATTTCCAATTTAGAAACAAAAATGAGAGGCATAACAATGGACTAAGAGAAGATTCAAAGAATGATGATATACTTTAAAACTTTGTACTTCACCAAATTGGAACCCCTAAAAGAAATGGAAAATTTTCTTGATACATACTACTTGCCAAAGTTAAATCAAGGCCAGATAGGCAATTTAAACAGATATATATCCAGTAGTGAAAGAGAAATACTCAATAAAATTCTTCCAAACAAATAAACCAAGGAGCAGATGTGTTTAGCACAAAATTCTACCAGATTTTCAAAGTAGAATTAAGGCCAATATAACCCTAATTATTCCACAGAATAGAAACAGAGGGAACATTGCTCAGTTTGTTTTACAAAGCCAAACTCACTCTGATAACCAAACCACATGAAGACCCATCAAAGAAAGAGACTTAGAGACCAACTTTTCTTATCAGTATAGATGCAAAAATAGTCAATAAATTACTTGCAAGCTGAATCTGACAACACATCAAAACAATAATCTAACATGATCAAGTAGTCTTTATCTCTTATGAAAGGATGGTTTGACATAGGTAAAACAAGAAATCTTGTCCACAATATTTAAACAATCTAAAGTACAAAAACCTCATGATAGTATAATCAGAAACAGAAATTGTCTTTGACAAAATCCAACATTTAAATGTGCTGGAGAAATCAGAGATGCAAAGGACATATCTGAACATAATAAAAGCAGTTTACAGAAAGCCTATAACCACACAAACTTAATTGGAGGGAAATTTACAGCAATTCCACTAAACTCAGGAACATGAAAAGGTTGTCAATTCTCTCCATATCTACTCAATATAGTACTTGAAGTTTTACTTGGAGCAAAAAGTCAAATGAAGGAGATCGAGGAGGTACAAATTAGAAAGGAAGAAGTCAAATTATCTTTATTTGATATGATATCATACAAAAGTGATGAGAAAAATCCACCAGGAAATGTCCAAAACTGATAAACACTTTAATCTAAGTAGCTGGGTACAAAATTAAATTAAAAAATCAGTAGCTTCCCTATACAACAAATGACAAATATACTGAGAAAGAAATCAGGGAAATATCACCCCTCATAACAGCCACAAATAATATAATATACCTTGGGATAACTAACCAACACGTGAAAGACTTGAATGATAAAAAATATTCAAGTCATTGAAGAGAGAAATTGAAGAAGATATCAGAAGATGCAAAAGATCTTCAATGTTCATGTGTTAACATAGTAAAAATGGCCATCCTACCAACAGCAAGCTAGTGATTCAATACCATCATCATCAAAATTCCAATATCATTCTTCACATCTTACAAGGACAACTTACACACACACACACACACACATCAAGATATTTTAGGCTGTAAACATTCAGAAAAACAAAGAAATCAACAATGGGTAACCTGAAGCAAACCCATTCCTATTTATTACAACTGCAAGCTGTACATTAGCACATTAAGAGAAAACGTTGTGTTTTAGTGTACTGAGGTCACAAGGCTCTTGCCCTGTTTCTTAGACTTCTCACAAGCACTCAATATTTTCCTCACACAGCTTCATTCATTGATGTGTCCCAACACTGGACAAAGCAGAAGACTACAGATGGGGAAAATATTTTTCCAACTATACATCTGAATCTGATAGATGGATATATCCAATCTATACCAAAATCCTAGGTATCAAGAAAATAAATAACACAAGAACCATTGAGGTTAGGTATAGAGTAAACTACTGGGGAGGGAATAGATCTCATTAAGAAAGGGAAATAGAATAGAAGGTTATATAAGGTTGGGGAATGGAAGGATAGGATCAATTGAGGAGGGATAAGCCAAAAATCTGGGAGTAAATATAGGGAGAGAAAGCCTAAACTAAAGGTCACTTCATGGGTACTATGGAAACCAAATGGGATAGAAGATACCTAAAATGTATACATATACAATGAAGATCGAACTGAAATGACAAAATAATAGGTGAGACAGAGCCCCAACTGTCTACCTCTTGTTACCAACTGAGGCTTCCAGTACCAGGATTAGGATACATCTAATTGAGATGTTGACTAAAGGTGTCTCACAAGAATTTTCCAACAACCCAGTCTATTGCGAAGACTATATGCTGCTCTCTATAAACTGGCAGCAAGAGCCCATTGCTGAGGACAACACCTACACATCTCAGTGAACATGGAGGAGTTGTATTTGTACCTATATAAAGCCTTCACTCCTAAGTCCTAGTGACTCTGGTAGTAAGATACTTTGCATGCTACCAAAAGGGAAATATAAACACCAAGCCAAATACAAATCCTTTAATATCCAATGGTGTATTACCTGTAAGATATGCTAAGACAATGGTGGCAACCAGTAACTGATTTGACTTAAGACACATTCCAGGAGATGGAACCCATATCCAATACTGGATGTTTAAGAACCTAAGACTAGATAGGTCAGAGACATAGAGTAAAATCAAATAACACTGGTCTGAAAAACAGTGGTAAAATGATTCTTATTGACATTCTGCTATTCTCATACAATAGTGCCTTCTCAGTCATCATCAGAGAAGCTTCCTTCTCCACTAGATAGAAATTAAAACAGGGACACAGAATCAGACATTACATAGAGACTGGGGTACCTTCAAACACTCAGTACCTCAAAGCATGGTTCCATTAAATTCCTCCACTCAGAACTCATGGAACCTCTGGAAGATGAGGCAGAAACAGTGTAACAGCTTCACAGGATGGAGGACACCAAGAACCAGGACCTTCTAAAACAACATGAGCAAACCTCATATGAACTCACAGAGACCTACATGCACAAGACCTGTACAGGACCTGCACAGGATTGCACCAAGTCTTCTGTATGTACACAATAGCTTCCAGTTTAGTGTTTGATCGGATTCCTGAGTGAGTAAACAAGTGATTCTCTGATTCTTCTGCATTCTCTTTGGATCTTTTCCTTCTATTAATTTGCCTGCTCCAATATTGATACAATAGTTTTTAGTTTCATCTTACTATATTTTATTTTGTTATATTTTCCTTTGATAAGCCTGCTGTTGTTCTGAGAGACAGGTGAGTGGATTCTGATGGAAGGGATGGTCAGAGAAACTGGGAAGAGTAGAGGGAGGGGAAACCATAATCCATAATCAGGATATATTGTGTAAGAAAATAATATATTTTCAATAAAAGTAAAACAAGAAATTAAAATCCTTAGATGTTATACTTAATCACAAAAATGCACAAATAACTTCCCATCCAACAAGAAACAATAGCTATACAATTGTATAATTTGACTCTACATCAATTTCACCCATCTTTTGTCATATTAGCCTTTGAACTTCAAGTTGATAGTTTGAAATAAGAATTCTCAATATATCACCTTGTTACTGGACATCATATTCACCACTGTCTACGTGTCCCTTCATGCATTATTCTACTGGGGAAATATTTGATTATCTTATATCTGGCCACCTTTCCTCGTCCTCATAGTCATTTCTGATTTCTCAATTTGGGTTGGTTACTCCTTTGTGAATCCAGTTTCCTGATCTTAATTTTATCTTAAGGTTTATGGCACCAAACATATGCCTTTGTTTTAAACTTCTCTTACAGAACAAATGCCTGGGGAGTAAGGAGCATGTCCAGTCTTTTAGATGCAATACAAAATATAGCTCAGAGTCCAGCACATCAATAAACCAAGGAACAAGGATTCAGAAATGGATGGTTAACAAAGTGAAGGGGTCACTTTTTTCCATGTTCACTTCTTTCCATGTTCACTTCTGAGGCCTGGACAACCTACTCACTATGTACAATTTACCCCATGAAGCCAATGAAGAGAGCTTGTTCTAGCCACGTGAAAATTCGAAAAAGAACTTCTCAGTCCCCACAGACTTCTTACAACATCCCATAAAATTGTATCACTCTGTTTTGAAAGAGCTATATAATTTTGGTAAGTACCCATTGTGATGTGCCTATCACAACAAAGTTGCCTGACTACACACTTCTCAAGGATACATCTACACCATTAAAGAATACAGCATAGTCACTTGTGTAATATATTTTGAGACAGTGTCTTGCTATGGAGCTTAGCCTGTACTCAAACTTTTGTGCTTACACCATCCTCTTGCCTGGGCATTCTGACTTGGGTTACAGGCAACACAGTCATGCCAGAATAGCCAGTTCCCTTGATCTTAGCATTTAGCTTACTTTTAGATTATTTTTGCAGCCAATTGTGACAAACACAGGGGTACACTGACCTAAAAGGCCATTGAGGACAGATGTGCTGATCTGCCACAAAGAACACAATTAGCTGTCACTCTCCAGCTGTTAGCTCTCCAGCTTTGAAGCATTGACTGTTCTTTCCTGGAGGGCCTCAGTCATCAACTGAATGTGTCAGGCAGGCCCTTTCTTTCTGGGAAGTTGGGCAAGATTTTGTGAGATGCTAATCAAGTTGAAATCTCTGCATCTATCTCCTATGACTCCTTCCCCTTTCACTTTTACAAGTACCAGATCTGCATTAACATCTGAACTTTTATTTAGCCTGGTTCAGGATTCCTCTCTCTTAATCTTTCTTGGGCATTAGCTCATCAATAAACCTCAGGCACTCTTAATTTCATCTCACACCTGCTTCCCAAAGGATTCAATTGATATACTAACTGCCTTTCTGTCAGCATGTATTGTTCTACTATCTGAAGCAGAGAAGCCTCATGCCTACAGTGTTTGGTTCCTACAGCCATTTCACTGCATAATTACCATAATGTAGCTTCTAAAATAACTGGTACATTCAAGTCTGAAGGAATTCTGACCCACTCCCAGAACAAACTACCCTTTTTTTTAGTGTCATATGATTTGTACTTTTTAAAATTTTTTTCCAATTTTATTAGATATTTTCTTCATTTACATTTCAAATGTTATCCCGAAAGTCCTCTAGTTCCCTATACCCTCCTGCATCACCCTCCCTGGTCCCCTACCCACCCACTCCCACATCTTGGCCCTGGCATTCCTCTGTACTGGGGCATATAAAGTTTGCATGACCAAGGGGCCTCTCTTCCCAATGATGGCCAACTAGGCTATCTTCTGCTACATATGCAGCTAGAGACTTGAGCTCTGGGGGTACTGGTTAGTTCATATTGTTTTTCCACCTATAGGGTTGGAGACGCCTTCAGCTCCTTGGGTACTTTCTGTAGCTCCTCCATTGGGAACTTAACCAACAAGACACCAAAGATAGGCTGCAAGCAACTTATCTGCTCATCTGCGCTCTCTCTTTCTCTCTCTCTCTCTCTCTCTCTCTCTCTCTCTCTCTCTCTCTCTTTCTCTAGAATATCTCCAAATATAATGTCACCATAAATTTTTCCCAAGATTTCCTCTTCACACATTTGCTGAGCTGTCTAGGTCTCTTTTCAAAGCTATTATGAGACAATGGGCAGTGAGTCTCTTTATTTTCTAGCCTTTTCATCCTGTTGACATGTTCCCTTTTTTTTACTGCCCGGAGGATTCTTTTAAAAAAATTAGCTTTCTACTCCTTCTCTAAGGCTCTGATTTCCAGAGTAATAAAAGCATTCTGCCTTACAGAATTGGTATAAATGCTTAAGTTATACAATGTGCCTAGTATGGGGCTGGCAAGCAAGGGGCATTCAAAATCATATAGCTTTCAAGATGCTAGATAGGAGCTAGAATATAATAATGAGACCTTCAGAGGAAACAGAATTCATAAGCAATGCTAACAACTTTCTTTTGTCATGTATGTTCTTAAATGTGCGAAGCAAGATTTCTGTCTGTATGTGGGGAAAAATCAGGGCACACATAATCACCTGAATCATTAGTATGTAGCACAGATTTCTTTCTGAGCTCATAAACTGGTTTCTTTATTGATTGCTTTGTGCAGTTAGAATAGAATTCTTCTGTATGGGGAAATGTTCCATGAATTCTTATATTGCATCACTAAACCACACAGAGCTTACAAGCTACATAAGCACTAAGGAGAAATGAGACAAAATTATCATTTCTTCTATTTCAAGCACACTATGAAGCTATCAATTACTGTGTTACATATTTTAAAACAGAAAGCTTGCAAATTCAAGAGTGAGTACATGCTGCTTGCAATGCTGTATAATTAACATATGTTTCAGGTACATAACTATGGATAAAAAAGACTGGTACACTGTTATTTGTGACTGGATGCTGTACATTTGCATCCCCAGAGAAAAAATTGCTATCTTGTCTAAGGACTATGAAGTACTCAGTGAGAAGTGACTACAGAAATGGCAGCTGAAAGCACCAAGTGACCAGGCTCCTATATAAACTCTGTGCATTATAGATCATTCATTGTAACAAGATAAGTTAGGGACCACTTCCAACTAGTTTGTTCCTTCCAGCAGTCTAGTCAAGAGGCAATGAATAGAAGAAAATTCAAGTGGTACCCACTGTCTTGCCTGGTCAAAGACTATGAGTGCTGTATTAGCTAGGGTTTGCTAGAGTAATAGAACTTACAGAAATATATATATATATATATATATATATATATATATATATATATATATATATATATATATAGTGTGTATGAAGTGTGGATGCTTCTGTCCTACTTAGAAGGGGAAACAAAATAATCACAGGAGGTAGAGGGACCTGGAAGGGAGAGATGAGGAGGAAGGAAAAAGGGGTCAGGAACAGGTGTGCGAGGAGACTGGGTGAAGTTACAGAGGGTCAGGAAATTGAAAGGAGCTGTGTAGCAGAGGGGGATGAGGAACTCTGGGTAGCCACTAAAAAGCCCCTGATGCCAGGAAATCAAGAAGTTCCCAGGACCCAATGGGGATGACATTATCTGAAATATCTGAAAAAGGAGAGATAGAACCTGTAGAGAACATATCCAGTAAATAGGCACAGTCCCTGTTTGAGGGATTGGACTACCCACACATCTCAAAAATTTTAACCCAGAATTGTTCCTGTCTGAAGGAAATTCAGGAACAAAGAGTAGATCAGAGACTGAAGGAAAGGCCATCAAGAGAGTACCCCATCTAGGGATTCATCCCATCTGCAGACACCAATCCCAGACACTATTGTTGATGCCAAGAAGCACTTGCTGACAGAAGCCTGGTATCGCTGTCCCATTAGAGGCTCTGCCAGAGCCTGACCGAAATATATGTGGATGATCACAGCCAATCATAAGACTGAGAGCAGGAACCCTAATGGAAAAGTTAGGGGAAGGACTGAAGAAGCTGAAGGGGTTTTCAACCCCATAGGAAGAAAAACAATAGTGACTAACTGGACTGCCCCCACACCACCTCAATAGCTCCCAGGGACTAAACCACCAACCAACAAGTACACATTGAGGGACCCATGGCTCCAGCAGTGGCATATATAACAAAGGAGTGCCTTATCCAGCATTACTGGTAGGGGAGGCCTTTGGTTCTGTGGAAGCTCAGTGCCCCACTGTAGGGAGATGCTAGGGCAGTGAGCAAAGAGTGGTTGTGTGGGTGGGGGGCACCCTCATAGAGGCAGGAGGAGGGGGTGGAATGGGTGGTTTGTAGAAGGGAAACTGGGTAGGCAAACAATACTTAAAAATGCAAATAAATAAAATAACCAATAAAAATGTGTATAAAGTGGAAAATTCTAGTTTCTTTGGAAACTGAGTTTATAATGTTTTGTTGGGGCAGACAGGTGAAAGAATGTTTTGAGTAGCAGACACAGGTGAAAGGATCTTTTGATTAGAAAACATGTGAAAGGACACATGATGTTTACAAAAATATAAATATGACCTCACAGACAGTGGGAGCTAGAGCATTGGTTTGGATGCTCTGGCACACTAGTCTTAGCTGGTGACATGCATATATAGGTTCACCTTACATTGCATTGCTGAGCTGTCACTTGTGGCGATTTCATAGAGAGAAACTCACCAAAGTACTTTTTTGAGATTCCTGTTGCTTCTTGCCACTTCCACAGTGGACCTGGCAAGCCTTGCAGTTTCGTCTTGGTTGAAATGCCCTTGCTGATTTGTGGGTAGTTTCTGCTGAGTGAACTGGACTGCAGTTCCTGATTCCTGTTTGGTGTTTGCTGATCGATTGGACTGAGAAGAATGAAGATTAGAATTGGCCCCAAAGAACTATTTCTAAACAGGTCTACTTCCCCAAATCTCCCAATCCTTTCTTTTCCACTACCTCTGGTGGGTGGTGGGCTGGCAGGGGGTTGTTTGAACCCTAATTAATGTAGGTTGTAAAAAATATTTGTCTACAAGTGTGATTTCCAATCTCAAAAAGTAAATTAAAAGTGTGTGCTTTCCTCTCAAAGATCTGGATTAGAATTAAACATAAATCCCTCATGGGTATACCCTCCAATTTTGGGTTTTAGTTCACAATCCAAAATAGCTCATACATGGGCTTAACTCCATGTTTCTTAAAAGGAAATCCATGAACCTCCTGCATTAGTATTCCTGGGATGATCCAGATGATTTCTTTCAAACAAGCACCTTAGCTCATTCTGATGAGTACTGATGTTGCCTGTGTCATATATTAATGGTTAATAATATTGAGCATATTTTCATGTGATTGTATATCATTTGCATGGTGTTTCCACTGAACTCTATTTCTGTGTCTTTAACATATTCCTATTGTTTATGGTTACATTTGGAAAGTTTTGCAAAATATGTTATGTGTGCATATGTCTTCTTACATAATATGATTTTCAAATATTTAACTCTAATTTGCTTTGTTATCATCTTGCAGTAATCAGAGAGCAAGATGCTTGTTTGTGAAACAAAGTCTCCTTAGGTAGCTCAACTTAGCCTGGAAATCAAATTTCTGTTCTTCCTGGAGTAGCCTCCCAAATGCTGGAATTAACAGTTCTGTGTAAAAAAAAAATTAATATTTAATTTGTTTGGCAAGTTGGATTGGTCACATTCGTTTGTCTTTAGATTTAGTTAAAGTTTTTGTTTGTTTGTTTGCTGTTTGAGACACTATGTCATTAGATAATTACAGTTGGCCTCAAATTCATGATCCTTCAGCCACTATTTTCAAAACTTTTCAAATTAATGAAGATGTCTGTTATTTACTTTTTCTCTTATGGACCATGATTTTGATGCCTAAGGTAATAAGTCTTCACCAAGTTCTTTGTCTCATGATTTTCTTCTGTTCTATTGTACAAGTTCTATTGGTTTTCATTTCCCATTTATCTCTGGGATAAATTTTGAGCTCCATTTTCCAAGGTCTGAAATTTATACTTAAAAACCACACAGAGCATTTTGCCTAATTTACTTTAAGTTTTCAAAATTACTTTAGCAAGATTATATTCTGTGCCTCTCCATATAAATCTAAGAATAAGAAATAATGTATCTGTAAAAAGTGTAATACAGTTTGTTAAGAAACACATAGAAAAATAGAGACAGATTTCATGAGCTCAAACATATATCCTATGTTGAATCTTCTAACCCACGAATCTGATTTATTCACCATTCCACTTTGGTGGTTTTTCTGTAACCTTTCAATCTCCTTTAGAGAATTTCTATTTGTTTATTGGAGGAATTGGAGAATAATTAGTATTATACTAATATAGTATAAGTGTTGCTAATAATTGGCATTAAACTAATATAAAGTTTGTTCATTTTTATACCTTGGATGGTAGACATTCTAAAAAAAAGTCCACATTGTAAAACTTGGCACCCACAGTGGTACATTAGGCAGATGGTAGACTTTTTCAAAGGTGACAACTTGTGAGATGTCTTTAGGTTACATTTAAAAAAAAAATTTATTGGCTAATTTATTTATTTACATTTTAAATGTTATTCCCCTCCCGAGTTCCCCCCCCCGCAAGCCCTCTATCCCCTAACTCTGCATCCCCTATCCCTAGATGCATCAGAATAAGAGCAATACTCAGTGGGCCACAACATCTCAGAAGAAAAGGGGAGGTGTGATTGGGGAAGGAACTCTGTGGAGGGGAATGGGAAGGGGCAGCGTTTGTGATATTAATTAATTAATTAATTAATTAATTAAAAAGGAAGAAAATAAATGTGTTTTCTTCAGGCAAAAGGAAAAGAAGTTGCGCCTCTGAGCCCAGTGGACGCAGCTAGGGCCTGTCCTGTGCTTCCCACACCTCAGGATTTTAAGATTGCATCGGGGTTACACGTGAGTGGAGTGCAGAGGTGGTTTTGGGAGCAGTGGGTCAGAAGTTGCCCACAGGGGCAAGAACCGAGGAACTCCACCCCACCGGAGGCTGGGCCTCTCCCAGCCAGAGCACCCTCCACCCTGCCATCTTTCCTCTGAGCCCAGCAACTCCCAGGACTTTAAGATCACATCAGGAGCTCAGGGCTTGGGCCTCAGGTGCTGGGCACGCTCTTAGGCTCTTTCGGGACCCTCCAAGCTATCTCGAGACCTCAAGTGAGAAGGGGAACACAGCCTCTGTTCTAGCCCAATCTCATGGAACCTGAGACACCAGCCAGGAGATTGATAGTGGCCCAGGGCAGAACAGCCCCCCCTTTCGGTCTGGTCCAACCCGCCCAACACCAGCTCGGGTCTTGGGCCACAGGTGCTGTGAACTCTCCTAGGCTCTTTCGGACTCCCCAAGCTATCTTGGGACCTGAGGTGAGCAGGGGAACACAGCCTCTGTTCCAGCCCAATCTCGTGGAACTTGAAACATCAGCCAAGAGATTGATAAAGGCCCAGCGCAGAACAGCGGGTCCTTCCTGGTCTGCACCAACGCCAGGTCTCCTCCAGCAGAGATGGCAGGAGGCAAGCTTAAGAATAGAAGCAACAGAATCCAAGGGTACTTGGCATCACCAGATCCAAACTCACCCACCACATCAAGTCATAGATACAACAGCACACCAGAAAAGCAGGACATGGATATAAAGTGACTCGTCATGATGATGATGGAGGACTATAAGAAGGAAATACAGGAAAACACAGATAAACAACTAGAAGCATTTAAAGAGGAAAAACTTAGAGAGTTACAGGAAAACAATACCAAACAAGTGATGGAATTGAACAAAACCATCCAGGACCTAAAAATGGAAGTAGAAACAATTAAGAAAAACCAAAAGGAGATAACCTGGAGATAGAAAACATAGGAAAAAAATCAGGAACCATAGATATGAGCATCAGCAACAGAATACAAGAGATAGAAGAGAGAATCTCAGGCACAGAAGATTCTATAGGGAGCATAGACAAGACAAAGAAAATGCTAAATGCAAAAAGATCCTAACAAAAAATATCCAGGAAATCCAGGACACAATGAGAAGACCAAACTTAAGGATAATAGGAGTAGATGAGAAGGAAGACTATCAAACTAAAGGGCCAGCAAATATCTTCAACAAAATAATAGAAGAAAACTTTCCATATCTGAAGAATGAGATGCCCATAAACATACAAGAAGCCTATAGAACTCCAAATAGGCTGGACCAGAAAAGAAATTCCTCCCAACACATAATAATCAGAACAACAAATGCACTAAATAAAGACAGAATATTAAAGGCAGGAAGGGAAAAAGGTCAAGTAACATATAAGGGCAGGCTTATCAGAATTACTCCAGACTTTTCACCAGAGACTATGAAAGCCAGAAGATCATGGACAGAGATTTTACAGACACTAAGAGAACACAAATGCCATCCCAGGCTACTATACCCAGCAAAACTCTCATTTACCATAGACGGAGAAACCAAAGTATTCCACGACAAATTCAAATTCACACAATATCTTTCCACGAATCCAGCCCTTCAAAGGATAATAACAACAACAACAACAACAACAAAACACCAATACAAGGACAGAAACTCTGCCCTAGAGAAAGCATGAAAGTAATCCTTCAACAAACCTAAAAGAAGACAGCCACAAGAACAGAATCCTAACTCTAAAAACAAAAATGACAGGAAGCAACAATTACTGTTCCTTAATATCGCTTAATATCAATGGACTCAATTCTCCAATAAAAAGACATAGACTATCAGACTGGCTACACAAACAGGACCCGACATTTTGCTGTCTACAAGAAACACACCTCAGGAAAAATGACAGACACTACCTCAGAGTAAAAGGCTGGAAAACAATATTCCAAGCAAACGGCGCGAAGAAAACAGCTGGGGTAGCCATTCTAATATCGAATAAAATAGACTTTCAACCCTAAATTATCAAAAGAGACAAAGAGGGGCACTTCATACTCATCAAAGGCAAAATCTTCCAAGAGGAACTTTCAATTCTGAATATCTATGCTCCAAATGCAAGGGCAGCCACTTTCATTAAAGAAACTTTAGTAAAGCTTAAAACACACATTGCACCTCACACAATAATAGTGGGAAATTTTAACACCCCACTCTCATCACTGGACAGATCCTGGAAACAGAAACTAAACAGAGACTCAGTGGAACTAACGGAAGCTATGAAACAAATGGACTTAACAGATATCTACAGAATATTTCATCCGAAAACAAAAGGATATACCTTTTTCTCAGCACCTCATGGCACCTTCTCCAAAATTGATCACACAATAAGACACAAAACAGCCCTCAACAGATTCAAAAATATTGAAATTGTCCCATGCATCCTATCAGATCACCATGGATTAAGGCTGCTCTTCAATAACAACATAAATAGCAGAACACCATCATTCACTTGGAAACTGAACAACACTCTACTCAATGACACCTTGGTCAAGGAAGGAATAAGGAAAGAAATTAAAGACTTTCTAGAGTTTAATGAAAATGAAGCCACAACATACCCAAATTTATGGGACACAATGAAAGCATTCCTGAGCAGTAAATTCATAGATTTGAGTTACTACAAAAAAAAAAAAAATGGAGAGAGCTTACACCAGTAGCTTGGCAGCACATCTGCAAGCTCTAGAACAAATGGAAGCAAAGTCACCTAAGAGGAGTAGAAGGCAGGAAGTAATCAAACTCAGGGGTGAAATCAACCATGTGGAAACAAAAAGAACTATCCAAAGAATCAATCAAACCAGGAGCTGGTTCATTGAAAAAGTCAACAAGATAGACAAACCTTTGGCCAAACTCACTAGAGGGCACAGGGATAGCATCTGAATCAACAAAATCAGAAATGAAAAGGGAGACATAACAACAGATCAGGAGGAAATCCAAAGCCCCTTCAGATCCTTCTACAAAAGGTTATATTAAAAAAAACTGGAAAATCTGGATGAAATGGATAACTTTCTACACAGATACCAAGTTCCAAAGTTAAACCATGATCAGATTAATGACCTAAACAGCTCTATATCTCCTAAAGAAATAGAAGCAGTCATTAATAGTCTCCCAACCAAAAAAAAAGCCCAGGACCAGATGGGTTTAGTGCAGAGTTCTACCAGACATTCAAAGAAGACCTAGTTCCAGTTCTTCTCAAAGTATTCAACAAAATTGAATCTGAAAGTACACTACCCAATTCATTCTATGAAGCCACAATTACTCTGATACCTAAACCACATAAAGACACAACAAAGATAGAGAACTTCAGACCAATTTCCCTTATGAATATCAACGCAAAAATATTCAACAAAATTCTCGCCAACTGAATCCAAGAACACATCAAAACGATCATCCATCATGACCAAGTAGGCTTCATCCCAGAAATGCAGGGATGGTTTAATATATGGAAATCCATCAACGTAATACACTATATAAACAAACTCAAAGAAAAAACCACATGATCATCTTTTTAGATGCTGAGAAAGCATTTGACAAAATCCAACACCCATTCATGATAAAGGTCTTGGAAAGATCAGGAATTCAAGGCCCTTACCTAAACATGATAAAAGCAATCTACAGCAAACCAGTGGCCAACATCAAACTACATGGAGAGAAACTGGAAGCAATCCCACTAAAATCAGGGACCAGACAACACTGCCCACTTTCTCCCTACCTATTCAATATAGTACTTGAAATCTTAGCCAGAGCGATTCGACAACAAAAGGAGGTCAATGGGATACAAATTGGAAAGGAAGAACTCAAATTATTGCTATTTGAAGATGATATGATAGTATATATAAGTTACCCCAAAAACTCCACCAGAGAACTCCTAAACCTGATATAAAGCTTTAGTGCAGTAGCTGGATATAGAATTAACTCAAACAAATCAATGGCCTTTCTCTATACAAAGAATACTGGCTGAGAAAGAGATCAGGGAAACATCACCCTTCACAATAATCACTAACAATATAAAATATCTTGGTGTGACTCTTACAAAAGAAGTGAAAGATTTGTATGACAAGAACTTCAAGTCTCTGAAGAAAGAAATTGAGGAAGATCTCAGAAGATGGAAGGATCTCCCATGCTCATGGATTGGCAGAATCAATATAGTAAAAATGGCTATCTTGCCAAAAGCTATCTACAGATTTAATGCAATCCCCATCAAAATTCCAACTCAATTCTTCAAGGATCTAGAAAAGGCAATTAGCAAGTTCATCTGGAATAACAAAAAACCTAGACTATCGAAAACTCTTCTCAACAATAAAAGAACCTCTGGTGGAATCCACATGCTGACCTCAAGCTGTACTACAGAGCAATTGTAACAAAAACTGCATGGTACTGGTACAGCAACAGACAGGTAGATCAATGGAATAGGATCAAAGTCCCAGAAATGAATCCACACACCTATGGTCACCTGATCTTTGCCAAGGGAGCTAAAACTATCCAGTGGAAAAAAGACAGCCTTTTCAACAAATGGTGCTGGCACAACTGGCAGCTATCATGTAGAAGACTGGGAATTGATCCATTCTTATCTCCTTGTACTAAGGTCAAGTCTAAGTGGTTGAAGGACTTCTACATAAAACAAGAGACACTGAAGCCTATAGAGGAGAAAGTGGGGAAAAGCCTCGATGATATGGGCACTGTGGAAAAATTCCTGAATAGATCAGCAAAGGCTTGTGCTGTAAGAGGAAGAATTGACAAATGGGACCTCATAAAGTTGCAAAGCTTCTGTAAGACAAAAGATACTGTCAACAGGACAAAAGGGCCACCAATGGATTGGGAAAGGATCTTTACCAATCCTAAATCAGATAGGGGACTGATATCCAATATATATAAAGAACTCAAGAAGGTGGACACCAGAAAATCAAATATCCCCCATTAAAAAGTGGGGCACAGAGTTAAACAAAGAATTCTCAACTGAGGAATACCGAATGGCTGAGAAGCACTTGAAAAAAACTCAAGAAGGTGGACACCAGAAAATCGAATATCCCCATTAAAATGTGGGGCACAGAGTTAAACAAAGAATTCTCAACTGAGGAATACCGAATGGCTGAAAAGCACTTGAAAAAATGTTCAACATCCTTAATCATCAGGGAAATGCAGATCAAAACAACCCTGAGATTCCACCTCACGCCAGTAAGAATGGCTAAGATAAAAAATTCAGGTGACAGCAGATGCTGGCATGGATGTGGAGAAAGGGGAACACTCCTCCAGTGTTGGTGGGAATGCAAGCTGGTTCAACCACTCTGGAAATCAGTCTGGCGGTTCCTCAGAAAATTGGACATAATACTACCGGAAGATCCTGCAATACCTCTACTGGGCATATATCCAGAAGATATTCCATCCGGTGATAAGGACACATGTTCCATTATGTTCATAGCAGCCTTATTCATAAAAGCAGAAACTGGAAAGAACCCAGATGTCCCTCAACAGAGGAATGGATACAAAAAATTTGGTATATTTACACAATGGAGTACTACTCAGCTATTAAAAATATAAATATATGAAATTCCTAGGCAAATGGTTGGATCTGGAGGCCATCATCCTGAGTGAAGTAACCCAATCACAAAAGAACTCACTAACATGTACTCACTGATATGTGGATATTAGCCCAGAAACCTAGACTACCCAATGTACAATTTACTAAACACATGAAACTCAAGAAGAAGGAAGATCAAAATGTGGACACGTCACCCCTTCCTAGAATTAAGAACAAAGCACACATTGAAAGAGTTACAGAGATCATGTGTGATGCTGAATCCAAAGGATGGACCCAATGACTGCAGCTGCCAGGGATCCATCCCACAATCAGCCACCAAACTTAAACACTATAGCATATGCCAGCAAGATAGTGTTGAAAGGGCCCAGATATAGCTGTCTCAGGGGAAACTATACCAATGCCTGGCAAACATGGAGGTGGAAGCTCACATTCAGCTATTTGAGGGAACACAGGGTTCCCATGGAAGGAGCTAGAGAAAGTACCCAAGGAGCTAAAGGGGTCTTCAACCCTATAGGTGGAAGAATAACCATGAACTAACTAGTACCCCCTGAGCTCATGTCTCTAGCTGCATATATAGAAGAGGATGGCCTAGTTGGCCATCATTGGGAAGAGAGGCCCCTTGGTCATGCAGACTTTTTATGCCCCAATTCAGGGGAACGCCAGGGCCAAGAAGTGGGAGTGGGTGGGTAGGTGATCAGGGCCGAGAGGGGGGAGGGTATAGGGAACTTTCTGGATAACACTTGAAATGTAAATGAAGAAAATATGTAATAAAAGTTGGAAAAAAAAGAAAAAGATGTTGCTCATCTAAACTAATTTGTATATTTTCTATAATTTGCATATTTGTATGGTAACCAAAAGGTGATTAATATAGCAATTCTTTATACCTGTGCACAAATGTTTAGGCTAACAGTCTGCTAGATACTTTATGGAATTGCTGAAAGAAAAACTAGAATTTTTTTCTGCAATGGAGTAGTTACTACCTAAAAAATAATTCTGTCTTGGCAAGCTGTTCATTTTCTAGTTTTTTTTTTTCCCCACAGAACTAGAAAATGCTCTACTTGAGATTATTTTCTTACATACCAATGGGTATTTATGGATGGCCTGCCAGCTTCTCCAACATTCATCCATTTGTGTGTGTGTAGGGGAGGTTGGTTTGGGGAGAGAAGCTAGGACCTCATGTATACTAGTCAAGGTATCTCCACTGAGTATCTCCTTACTCCAGCTCTCATACCTATCTTTCCCTTAGTTTATCCACAATACCAGCATTTCACAATTTCCCTAAATGTTACTAGTCAGGTAGGGTCTAGAGGTTGCCAAATAGATACTGGATAGTGTCATTGACCTTTGTTACCTACCATCATTGCATGGAAAAACACTATTGCTTAAGAAAGATCATACATTGGGTGCAGAATATAAAGAAATCAACCTCAAAGTGACCAGGAACCTTCCTTTCTTCCTGCTGGCCAGCTTTCATAGCACAGAAGACTTGTGCATGATGTGGACAGACACACTGTCTATCCTCATATACCTGTACCTCTTCTATCTCTAGGTATGGGCAGTGCATAGTGATTTTATTCCTCCATATTTTCACTTTATTCTTTTCTTATGAATTGTTTTATTTCTTTACATTTCAAATGTAGTCCCCAAACCCAGACCGTTGTCCATGAGGCCCCCACCCCTCTAACCTTCCCTTCATCTCTAACATGGTTCTACCCACCCACCCTCTCCCATTTCACCCCTCTAGCATCCCCCTTCTCTGGGGCATCAAGCCTTCACAGGACCAAGCCTATACCCTCCCACTGAGGCCAGACAAGGCAGTTCTTTGCTACATATATATCCAGGGCCAGTCCATTTATGCTATTTGGTTAATGGCTTACTCACTGGGATCGCTGAAAAGTCTAATTAGTTTATATTGTTGCAATCCCCTTCAGCTCATTCCCTCCTTCCCCTCATTCTTTTATAGAGGTCAACTGGCTCAGTCCAATGATTGGCTAGAAATATCTGCATGTGTCTAAGTCAGCTGCTGGCAGAGCCTCTCATAGGACAACCATTCCAGGCTCCCATCTGAAAGCCCTTCTTGGCATCAGTAATAGTGTCGAGTTTTGGTGTCTGCACATGGGATGGATCCCATGGTGTGGTGGTCTTTGAATGGCCTTTCCTTAAGTCTCTGTTCAAATTTTTGTCCCTGCATTTTCTTTAGACAGGAGCAGCTCTGGGTTATTTTGACACTGAAGAAATCTGACAAACACTATCTGAACCAGAATTTTAAGATTAGCATCATCAGTGATAAGCAAACATTCAAGCCAGATAGATGCCTAAATAGATGCAATAGTGAGTGTAAGTTAATGAATTTATTTTGTGCTTATAGTTTTAGTAGTTATTTTCCATGATGGCAAGTTGGAGGTATGTGACATCAAGCAACCAGAGCTGCTGCTATGAGATCACAACTTGAGCCTCAAGCAGAAGCCAAAGGCAAGTTAGGAATGGCACAAGTGTTCCAAAATCTCAAAGGCAGTACCATTGACATACTTCCTCCAGCAAGGCCACACATACTCCTAATCAAGCAATTCTCCCATCTAGAGATTATATATTCAAATGCTCAAGAATATCTGGGAAACAGCTGATTCAAACCACCACAATGTGCATCCCCAAATTCCTTAAGCTGTGTACATTAAATATAATCAATTCTTCTATCTCAAGCATATGTCAATAAGTTTTTTAAAAAAACTCTCAAAAAGTCCTGTAAAAGTTAAAAAAATAGTATAAGTAATTTTGTCACTTCAGGAAGGTTCTAAAATCTATGATTGTGAGTTTCAAGGACATATGAAGAAAGAAACTGCAAAGCTACATATTAATGTTGACAAAAATGTAAAGAGGAATCTATCCTGGATGAATTTTTTTTCAATTTTTATTAGATATTTTCTTCATTTACATTTCAAATGTTATCCCAAAAGTCCCCTAAACCCTCCCTCAACCGCTGCCCTGCTCCCCTACCCACCCACTCCCACATCTTGGCCCTGGTGTTCCCCTGTACTGGGGCATATAAAGTTTGCATGATCAAACAGCTCTCAGGGACCTACCATGGATCCTTTGTGTTTCATGGGACAAGAGACTGACTGTGACATGCCATACAAATATCAGTATAGATTTCTTCACAACTGTCATTTTTCAGTCCTACAGATATGCCTTTGTTAGTGTTCTGATTAAACCTTAACATACGTTTTGAATACTATGCCTCAAGTCTATTTTCCCTGTGAAATAGCTATTTTGTAGGATACAGTTTTAAAGATACAGTATTACATTAAAAAATTCACATATTAGAGCTTAGTGTTTCTTTGATGCTGTCACATGTTGGATATGCCCTTCTCAGGCAAATATTTTATCTCATTGATATTTGTAATATCAACCTTCACAGTGACTTTTCAATAGTTAAATATACATTAAAATATTACTTCACACCTCTACCTGCTTTCCTTTGGGTCTTACTGAGTTCTCAGCACTGGGCATGATTCTTTCTTCTTCATCCAACAACCTTCCTATTTTAGTAGAGGGAGATGGCCTTCTTCCTTGACATCCATGAGATCTACCCATCTGTAATTCAAAATCAAACATTTCACACATACCTGACAATTAATAATTGATTTGACTCAATATTTTCATGGCAATCCCTACTTTTATATTCTGTTTGCTCTCAAGTTCTGTGACGGCTGTGGGTATGCCTAATTTGTGGCATCTGCCTGCTTGATTTTTTTTTTTATTATTCTGTTATGGAATTTATGGTAGCCTGGAAATTCTATTATATTAGAATAATTTGCATTTCTACAGTACTTAAGTTTCTAAGGCATGTTACTATATATATCTTATGTTTCTAATGATACTGTGGGTTTGAATAAGGCAAACACTTTCTCAGTCTTTATAGAAGGTCCACGATAAATAAATGACTTAAAACATAATGTCTATTCTAAAATTTGGTCCTATTTTTAGTTATTTATTTAATATATTTTGACATAAATAGATAGTATTGTGATCATACTCATACTGTAACTAACCTCTCATAGGCCCCTCCTGGTCCTGAGATCTCATTCTTTTAATTTTCCAAATAGTCCTTTTCCCACCTACTTGCTGTTTTTATACAGGCTTTGTGCAAGTGGCCTCAGATGCTGTGTAGTCATGATTTCAGTGACTACATTATATCTAGAACACAGTATTTCATAATGTTCCTTTCTATCCTTTGACATTTAAGGTTTTTCCAACTCTTCATCCATAATGTTCTCTGGGCCTTAGAGGGAATGATACAACTGTTCCACTTCAGGCTGAGCACTCAATTGTGATTTATTCTCAGCAAATGAATAACTGTTTAATCATAACACACTGGAAAAAAGTTACTCTGACCAAAACTGACAAAACCATGAGTCTACAGATATAAATATAAATATTTGGAAGGGGTTCAACTATGTGTTCATTTAGAAAAGCATCAGTAGTAGGTTGCCCACTCGGGTCTGTAAGTTCCCCAAGCCATGGGCTTTTGATTTATAAGAATAGGTATGTATGCCCTCCTGTAGAAATTACCTCAAATTCAATCAGAAATCAAGTGATTATTACCATAATAGCCATGAAACTATTAAATGAATGAACAGATCTTCCATGGCCGGTTAGCATTATACCATGTAGAGTTCAGTGCTGGGAGAAACCACTGAAGATTCTCTGCAGTTTGGAGTACTCTTCATAGCACCTTCCACGGAACAGTTGCTTCAACCTGAGTTCTAGCTTGTCACTTTCTCCTATTTTCAAAATGTAGCAAGTCTTTGCCAATCATATTTTATCATCTAGTTCTGGTAGGCAATCCAGAGCAATGACAATAGCCTAAATACCTCTGGGTATTTATTGGCTAACAATTTATGAGGAAGTATCCAACATTTGATACTGGGGCTTTTAATAATATCTCATGGCTTCTGCGGCCAACATTATCTACATACCAAGACCATATGTTTGCTATGAGGAAACACTGTGACCATAAAATCAACTTGGGGAGTAAAGAGTTAATTTGGCCTACACATCACAGATTATAGTTCATCTTTAGAGGAAGTTGAAACCTCACTCAAACCTTTTAAAATGAATTCTTTACATTGGTATGGTGGTTAATGAGAATGACCGCCCATAGGCTCTTACTTTGACTCTTTGGTAAAAGTGTTTAGGAAGAATTGGTGTATTTGTTGAAGGAGGTATGGTAACTTGGGGTGTGCTTTGAGGTTTCAAAAGAGCACACCATTCTCAGTTGACTCTCACTACCTCATGATTGTATCTGAAGTATAAGTGACATAATTTGCCATGCCATGAATGCCCTGCCCTACCAAGTTCTCTGCCAGGATGGCCATGGACTCTAACCCTCTGAAACTGTAAGTCCCAAATTAAACTTTTTCTTTCATAAGCTGTTTTGGCCATGGTTTTCTGTCTTTTCAAAAGAAAAGTAACTAAGACAGGTAGTTTGTAAAGTGCTAAGTTCCTATACATTTTCCATACTATTTTAGTTTTAGTTGACCCTCCTCCAAGCTCCACATTTTCTAAATTCCTCCACCACATATCTTTGTACTCCTCTTATTCCCTTCACCTAGTCTCAGGTGTAATTCGTTTCAAAGTGTATGTAGTGTTTATGTGTGCAAATATGTGGGTATGTGTGCATATGCACAGTGACTATAGAGGTCAGAGGACTTCCTCATGTGTCAGTCCTCAAGTGTCTACCACTTGTGTTTGAAACAGAATCTTAGCCAGGTTTTATTGCTTTGAGGAAACACTGTGACCATAAAATCAACTTGGGGAGAAAAGAGTTAATTTGACCTACACTTCACAGATTATAGTCCATCTTTAGAGGAAGTTGAAACAGGAAGACAAACCGTGCAATAAGCTGTAGGCAGAAGCTGATGCAGAAGACCTAGGAGGGTGCTGATTACTGGCTTGCCCCCCAATTGCTTGCTGCCCATGACCCCTTCATCCTACTTTCTTATACTACCCAGGACCACCATCCCATTTGTCCCTGACTGAGAATACACCCTACAGCTGGATCTCACAGAGGTATTTCCTCAACTAAGGCTCCTTTCTCTGTGATGACTAACTAGTGTCAACTTGACACACAGAACAAGCCAGGACAGGACCTCTTATCAGCATTTAACTTCATCTATGCCATGCTAGTTGACTTATGAGTTTCCCAAAATCTGCCTGTCTCCACCTTTTATCTAACCAATACTCAGATTACAGCATGAGACACTGCACCCAACTTCCTATGTGGAGTTGGAGGATATGAACTCAGGTATTCTCCCATGCTTATAAGGTGTGGCTTTAACAACTAAACCATTTTCTCACTAACCCCTCCCCAGTTCTAACTTTTCTTTCTTTCTTAAAGATGGATTTATTTGCTTATTACATTTATGTATGTGTGTCTGCATGAGTTTATGCACACCACATGCATTCAAGTCCTCATAGGTCAGAATGTCTCAGATCGCTTGGACAGAGAGTTACAGGTGGATATGAGCATCCTCATGTGGGTTTGAGAAAACAAACCCAAGTGTCCTTCCTGAATGATAAACACTTTTTTTTTTTTTTTTTTTTGGTTTTTCGAGACAGGGTTTCTCTGAATAGCCCTGGCTGTCCTGGAACTCACTTTGTAGACCAAGCTGGCCTTGAACTCAGAAATCTGCCTGCCTCTGCCTCCCAAGTGCTGGGATTAAAGGTGTGTGCCACCACCGCCCGGCAAATGATAAGTACTCTTAACTGATGAGGCTTCTTTCCAACCCCAATTTAACAGTTTGATACCTCTAAGTTTTCTCTCTCTTTTATGGCAAATCCTTTTATTCAGTTTTTTAATTTTTCTGTGTGGGTTTTTAAAGATGTATATATGTTCAGTCTGCATGTACATTGTATGCCAGATCATATCAGATCCCTTTATAGATGGTCCTGATCTACCTTGTGGTTGTTGGGAATTGAACTCGGGACCTCTGGAAGGACAGCCAGTGTTCTCACCTGTTGAGCCATCTCTCTACCCCTATACCTCTAAATTTCCCTGGAGTGGCATCATAGTGTACAAAATATGGCTGAACCTTGAGTTTATATCATANATAGCGATAATTTGAGTTCTTCCTTGCCAATTTGTATCCCATTGACCTCCTTTTGTTGTTGAATCGCTCTGGCTAGGACTTCAAGTACTATATTGAATAGGTAGGGAGAAAGTGGGCAGCCTTGTCTGGTCCCTGATTTTAGTGGGATTGCTTCCAGCTTCTCTCCATTTAGTTTGATGTTGGCCACTGGTTTGCTGTAAATTGCTTTTATCATGTTTAAGTAAGGGCCTTGAATTCCTGATCTTTCCAAGACCTTTATCATGAATGGGTGTTGGATTTTGTCAAATGCTTTCTCAGCATCTAAGGAGATGATCATGTGGTTTTTACCTTTGAGTTTGTTTATATAGTGCATTACATTGATGGATTTCCATATATTAAACCATCCCTGCATTGCTGGGATGAAGCCTACTTGGTCATGATGGATGATCGTTTTGATGTGTTCTTGGATTCAGTTGGTGAGAATTTTGTTGAGTATTTTTGCATCGATATTCATAAGGGAAATTAGTCTGAAGTTCTCTATCTTTGTTGTGTCTTTATGTGGTTTAGGTATCAGAGTAATTGTGGCTTCATAGAATGAATTGGGTAGTGTACCTTCAGATTCTATTTGGTTGAATACTTTGAGAAGAACTGGAACTAGGTCTTTTTTGAAGGTCTGATAGAACTCTGCACTAAACCCATCTGGTCCTGGGCTTTTTTTGGTTGGGAGACTATTAATGACTGCTTCTATTTCTTTAGGAGATATAGGGCTCTTTAGGTCATTAATCTGATCCTGGTTTAACTTTGGAACTTGGTATCTGTCTAGAAAGTTATCCATTTCATCCAGATTTTCCAATTTTTTTGAATATAACCTTTTGTAGAAGGATCTGATGGTGTTTTGAATTTCCTCGGGATCTGTTGTTATGTCTCCTTTTTCATTTCTGATTTTGTTGATTTGGATGCTCTCCCTGTGCCCTCTTGTGAGTCTGGCCAAGGGTTTGTCTATCGTGTTGATTTTTCAAAGAACCAGCTCCTGGTTTGATTGATACTTTGGATAGTTCTTTTTGTTTCCTCATGGTTGATTTCACCCCTGAGTTTGATTATTTCCTACCTTCTACTCCTCTTAGGTGACTTTGCTTCCAAAACAAGATCTCGAACGTCTACACGACGGTTCGATAACCACATTCGAGAGAGGTAAAAGAAAAACTAGGAACTCAGAGCTATGAGTTTACCTCTCAGGAATGCTTTCATTGTGTCCCATAAGTTTCAGTATGTTGTGGCTTCATTTTCATTAAACTCTAGAAAGTCTTTAATTTCTTTCTTTATTCCTTCCTTGACCAATGTATTATTGAGTAGAGTGTTGTTCAGTTTCCATGTGAATGATGGTGTTCTGCTACTTATGTTGTTATTGAATAGCAGCCTTAGTCCATGGTGATCTGATAGGATGCAAGGGACAATTTCAATATTTTTGAATCTGTTGAGGGCTGTTTTGTGTCCAATTATGTGATCAATTTTGGAGAAGGTGCCATGAGGTGCTGAGAAAAAGGTATATCCTTTTGTTTTCGGATGAAATATTCTGTAGATATCTGTTAAGTCCATTTGTTTCATTGCTTCCGTTAGTTCGACTGAGTCTCTGTTTAGTTTCTGTTTCCAGGATCTGTCCCTTGATGAGAGAGGGGTGTTGAAGTCTCCCACTATTATTGTGTGAGATGTAATGTGCGATTTAAGCTTTACTAAAGTTCCTTTAATGAAAGTGGCTGCCCTTGCATTTGGAGCATAGATATTCAGAATTGAAAGTTCCTCTTGGAAGATTTTGCCTTTGATGAGTATGAAGTGCCCCTCTTTGTCTCTTTTGATAATTTAGGGTTGAAAGTCTATTTTATTTGATATTAGAATGGCTACCCCAGCTTTTTTCTTCGGGCTGTTTGCTTGGAATATTGTTTTCCAGCCTTTCACTCTGAGGTAGTGTCTGTCGTTTTTCCTGAGGTGTGTTTCTTGTAGACAGCAAAATTCGGGTCCTGTTTGTGTAGCCAGTCTGATAGTCTATGTCTCTTTATGGGAGAATTGAGACCATTGATATTAAGCGATATTAAGGAACAGTTATTGTTGCTTCCTGTCATTTTTGTTTTTAGAGTTGGGATTCTGTTCTTGTGACTGACTTCTTTTAGGTTTGTTGAAGGATTACTTTCTTGCTTTCTCTAGGGCAGAGTTTCCATCCTTGTATTGGTGTTTTTCTGTTATCCTTTGAAGGGCTGGATTCGTGGAAAGATATTGTGTGAATTTGAATTTGTCGTGGAATACTTTGGTTTCTCCGTCTATGGTATATGAGAGTTTTGCTGGGTATAGTAGTCTGGGCTGGCACTTGTGTTCTCTTAGTGTCTGTATAATCTCTGTCCATGATCTTCTGGCTTTCATAGTCTCTGGTGAGAAGTCTGGAGTAATTCTGATAGGCCTGCCCTTATATGTTACTTGACCTTTTTCCCTTGCTGCCTTTAATATTCTGTCTTTATTTAGTGCATTTGTNAGAGCAGAAGGGAGCGTCTGTCTTGTCCTGGGCCTTTCTCAATCTCCTGCTGGTGTCTCAGGTTGCTTGCGATTGGGCCGGAACAGATGCTGAGTTCAGCTGCTCACTAGTGGTCCTTAGATTGTTAGTAGAGTCCCGCTGGAAACCTGGGTGAGTGTGAGGCTCCCAGGCCTTGTGCCCTGCGCTGGCGTGGAGCGGTGTGGACCAGGAGTTATGGGGTCCGCTCTCCGCCTGTCTATCTCCCAGCTGTAGACTCAAGTCCCACGAGTTTGGGGTAGAAAAGATATGTGTTCCTCTTACCAGTGGTCCGGAGATCGCTGGGAGAGCTGGAAACCTGGGTGGGTGCGCAGCACCCAGGCCTTGTGCCCTGTGCTGGAGTGGAGCTGTGTGGACCGGAAGGGAATGGGTCCTCTCTCCGCCCTCCACCTATCTGTCTCCTGGCTGCAGACTCACGTCCCACGAGTTTGGATTGGAACAGATGTGTGTTCCTCTTACCAGTGGTCCGGAGATCGCTGGGAGAGCTGGAAACCTGGGTGGGTGCGCAGCACCCAGGCCTTGCGCCCTGCTCTGGAGTGGAGCTGTGTGGACCGGAAGGGAAGGGGTCCTCTCTCCGCCCTCCACCTGTCTATCTCCCGGCTGCAGACTCACGTCCCACAAGATGGACTGGAACAGATGTGTGTTCCTCTTACCAGTGGTCCGGAGATCACTGGGAGAGCTGGGAACCTGGGTGGGTGCACGACACCCAGGCCTTGCACCCTGCGCTGGAGCGGAGCTGTGTGGACCAGAAGGGAAGGGGTCCTCTCTCCGCCCTCCGCCTGTCTATCTCCTGGCTGCAGACTCACGTCCCACGAGATTGGACTGGAACAGATGTGTATTCCTCTTACCAGTGGTCCGGAGATCACTGGGAGAGCTGGAAACCTGGGTGGGTGCGCAGCACCCAGGCCTTGTGCCCTGCGCTGGAGCGGAGAGGTGTGGACCGGAAGGGAAGGGGTCCTCTCTCCGCCCTCCTCCTGTCTATCTCCCGGCTGCAGACTCATGTCCCACAAGTTTGGACTGGAACAGATGTGTGTTCCTCTTATCAGTGGTCCGGAGATCGCTGGGAGAGCTGGAAACCTGGGTGGGTGCACCGCACCCAGGCCTTGCGCCCTGCGCTGGAGCGGAGCTGTGTGGACCAGAAGGGCTATATCATATTTTTAAAACATCATATTCCAATAGAGAAAAAAAGCCAAGTATAAGACAAAACAACGGAACTTTCAAGTGAAAGAATGGAGCTTATTTAGAAGGTAGTTGACATTTTTAACACTCCCTATCAACTATCTTGACTTTAAAATTATTTCAAGGTGAAGGTCAAACTTTCTAGAAAGCAAATCGATGAATACTGCTGGAAGCTATAGATACAGCATGTAACCATATGGTTAGAAATCTGCCTCTGGCATTCTTTGCAAATGTTGAGCACCTTGGCCAATACTCTACTAATAACCCAAGTATTTTTATCCCACTGTCTATGTAAAATGCAGTGGAATATAACTCTGAAAGCCCTTCCTAACTCACTTTTTACTGATTTAGAACAAACCCTTATTTAATTCTTTTACCTGTTTGGATGTGTTCTCCTGTATTTCTTTAAGGGAGTTATTTATGTCATTCTTATAGTCTTCCATCATCATCTTAAGAAGTGACTTTAGATCCATATCTTGCTTTTATGCTCTGATAGTGTATCCAGGACTTGCTATGGTGGGGAGTTGGGTTCTGATGATGCTAAGTAACCTTGGTTTCTGTTGCTTTTGTTCTTATGCTTGTTTCACACCATCTCATTATCTCAAGTGCTTACTGCCCTCGATATATCTGAATGGAGCCTGTCTTCCCTTAATCCCAGTTGAGGCAGAACTTCTCAGAGTCTAGCTTTCTTTGTGATCCTATGATTTTGGATCCTGTGATGCTGAGATTCTGAGTGTGTCAGAGTTCTTGGCAGTCAATCTTCCTCTGAGACCCTGAGATCCTGCTGTGACCAAGCTTCTGGAATCATGGGATCCTAAGGTCTTGGGCTTTTTAGAGTGCCTGGAGGGGTATCTCCTCTGGTGACTTTGGGGCTGTCCACTGAGTTAGAACCCAAGGTAGAACAGAACTGACCAGAAGGAAGCTGAGCCACTGGTCAAGCATGGTTCCTGTGTCTGCTCCAGCTGGCCCCAGGCACTCCCAGCTCTGTTGGAACAGATGTTGTGTTCCTTACCAGTGATCCTAAGATCTTGGGCATGCTAGTGTGCCTGGTGTTTGGAGAGTCCTCTAGGGACCATGGGACTGTCCACTGTGTTCAGGTCACTGAAGCTCTCTTTTTTTGTTGGGTTTTTGTGTGGTTTAGGTATTAGATTAATTGTGGCTTAATAGAATGAATTAGTTAGTGCCCCTTCTCTTTTTATTTTATGGAATAGTTTGAGCAGTTTTGGTATTTGCTCTTCTTTGCAGATATAGTAGAATTCCACATGAATGCCATCTGGCTCTGAACTCTTCTTGGTTGGAAGGTTTTTAATGACATTCATAAAATAAACTTTACTAAAGCTCAAAACATACATTGAACCCACACACAATAGTAGTGGGAGACATCAAAACTCTACTCTCATCAATGGACAGGTCATTGAAACAAAAACTAAACAGAGACACAGTGAAACTAACAGAGGTTGTGAACCAAATGAATTTAACAGATATCTATAGAACATTTCACCCTAAAACAAAAAATATACCTCCTTCTCAGCACCATACCTTTTTCTCAGTGCCTCATGGTATCTTCTCCAAAATGTACCATATAATCTGTCACAAAACAATCCTGAACAAATACAAGGAGATCACCATGGACTAAGGCTAGATTTCAACAACTGCAAAAACAGAAAACCCACATACCCTTGGAAACTCAACAACTCTCTAACCAGTGATAACTTGGTCAGAGAAGTAATTAGAAATTAAAGACTTTCTGGAATTCAATGAAAATGGTTACACAGCATATCCAAACATATGGGGCACAATGAAAGCAGTGCTAAAAGGAAAATTCCTAGCACTAATGTAAATTAAGAAAATATCTAATAAAAAAATGGGGAGAACCTACACTAGCATCTTAAGAGCACACCTGAAAGCCAGAGAACAAAAAAAGCAAACACACCCAAGAGGAGTAGACAGTAGGAAATAGTCAAACTCAGGGCTGAAATCAACCAAATAGAAACATAGAAAATAATACAAAGAATCAACAAAACCAAAACCTGGTTCTTTGAAAAAAAAAAACAAAAACAAAAAACAACAAGATAGCTAAACCCCTAGCCAAACTAAGTGAAGTTCACAGAAATAGTATCCAAATTAACAAAATCAGAAATGAAAAGGGAGACAGAACAACAGAAATTGAGAAAACTCAAAAAACCATCAGATCCTACTACAAAAGCATATACTCAAGAAAACTAGAAAATCTAGATGAAATTGATGATTTTTCCAGACAGATACCACATACCAAAGTTAAACCAAGAACAGCTAAACTATATAAACAGGCCCATATCTCCTAAGGAAATAGAAGTCATGAAAAACTTTCCAAGACTTTTAAAATGAAGTAGTGTTGTATTTTGTCCAAGGCTTTTTCAGTATCTAATGAGATGACCATGTGATTTTTCTCTTAAAAGACGTATCTTGCTGGGTGCTTTTAAGCTGGCATCTAAACTTCTTTATCACAAGTTTAAATATTTATAAAGGTTATCATTTCTAACACACTGTAAATATTATTATTTTAAATTAAAACTGTCATATCACTCATTTAAGTATATTCAAAGGACTATAAATACCAAAACAATTTAAAGAATGACTTTTAATTAAAAAAATATATGAACATGCTCATTTCTTAAATATTAAATTATTCCTTTTTCTCTTTGAGTTTGTATTTCCAAACCACTTCTCTTACATAATTTTATTGTATTGGGGTATGTTCTATGCTGTTATATTCTATTTCTTGCCCTAATGTACTTCCCTGAAATGTAGATATAAATTGAATTTTTAAAATTACTATGACCTTATGGTTTAACTGTTAATGATATTTTAATCCAAAAGACATTTTTTTCTCAATGCTGCATACTTGATCAAAATGGAATGTATTATAAAATTTGGTAATCATCCAACATAAGTATAATTATTTATCTGAAACACTTATCCCAATAAGTAATTGAGAGATTATTTTTCCCTTGGAGGAGAGCTTTAGATACAACATTTCCAATTTTCTGTTTGTTGCCCAGAAGTCATAGCATAAGCATTTTTATTGAGAGGTACCATTCTTTTGGGAAAAAAAGGTAAAGGAAATTGTTATATAGAGTAGAACTATAGTAGAACTCCACTGTAAGCCTTGACCCCAAGTTCCTTTTCATATAGAATACGAAAAGTAAGTATGGAACTTTAAAAATCTCTAAAGCAATTCTTTCAAAAGTATTCATGCCTATGGCCTAGTTAGAAAGATATCACCTGTTGCCAGAAGAACAAATCTGCCAGTCAGCCTCATAGAGACCTGAGAGTTCAAATTTCTAGTTTGAAAGCAACCTGATAAAAACAATGAAAAGGGGTGGAGTTTATTTCATGTTCAAAAAAGAAATGCCATTTGATATGCACAAAATAATTTCACTTTAAAGGGCTAGAGATAGAGCCCAAATGGAGAAGTTACTTATCACAGGAGCTTAGTAACATTGGCTATAATCTCCAGCACCCTTATAAAAACAAAACAAAACAAAACAAAAAGAAAACAACAAGTCATGAAAACAAACCAGGCATCATGCCACATGCTTGTAATTCTAATGCTAGAGAGTTGGAAGTTGGAGAATCCATTAAGTTCACTGGCCAGCAAGACTAGTTAAACTATGAATCACAGGTCCCAGTAACAGAAGCCATTATATGATCAAAGTACATTGTATAACTATATGATATACTTAAATAATAAGTATCAAATGCATATTCTTTAAAAGGAGGGCAACAGAATAACAATGCCTGAGGTTGATCTCTGCCTCTGCACCAACACATACACACACCAGCACACATATACATCTACACACAAAAATAACACACAATTCCCCCACCTCAACACACAAAAGTTTTATGCTTCAGGATAATCTGAGCCATTGTTTTCCAGATGTATGAGAAGAGAGAAAAATGGAAGAGGATTTTAGGTAATATAGTTCTTTGCAAAAATATTTGATTTTCCCTTCTATTCCTGGCAAGTACTTATTCATCAGACAATGAGATCCATTAAGTGGTAATTGCCTCCGCAAGGAGCTATTTCCCCTTAGTATTCTAGCTGTCTAGGCATCAAGTAATTTTCATTCCAACAAGTTGAACCTATTTAGACAGAACAAAGCATATTATAAGATTCCTGTGAGGCAACATGGAATAATAAGTTTAAGGTATCTTTTGGCTTCATGTGTTTGGATAGAAATGTTATCCATAGCACTTTCCACAATGTACTTGTGTCCAAAATTAACAAAACCTTCTGAAGATAAACTCACATTGATTACCACAAGAACAAATCCTTAGCTAAATGTGGTTGGTAGTGCACACACTAAATCCTAATATCCTGGAGGCAGAGGCAGGATAATCAGGAGTTCAAAGTCAACCTAATCTGAATAAGAAATTCAAGGGTGATAAGTGCTATATAAGACCCTCTCATAAAAGAGCTCTCATAAAAAGGAAAAATGGAGGTATTTCAGAGAGTCCTTCATAGCTCAACAATTGATAATAATATTGTTTTATGACCGTGAACTCCCAGAATACCTGTATTTAGCAGTATACCCTATTCATTTAACAGATAACTCCTTAAATACATGGATCTCTTTGGGATATATATATATATATATATATATATATATATATATATATATATATATATATATTTAACAGACAGAGCAAAGAAGCTCAAACTTGTATCTTGTTTTCCCAAAGTTCTTTTAGTTTGAAAGAACAGTAAAGCAAAGTAGAAAAATTTTGAGGTGCCATTTTCTCCTTTATTTGTCTTTTCTGAAACTTTCCCCAGAAGGCTCACATACTAAGAAACAGAGTTGGGAGTTACAAAAAAAGAAAAATCAGGTGAGTAATTAAATGGTAAGGGAATCTGGGGAAACTTAATACAATTAAATTGTTCTGTCTCCTTTCAGAAGGTGGTACTGCATATGGACTCCCATGAACTAGGTCCATATATGCTGCAGACATATTTAGCAATTGACATTTCTGTTAAAACAAAATATAGTTTTTGAGGCAACATATAAATTACTTTCTTAGTCTAGGAGCCACCATATAGATGTGTAGACAATTGACTCAAAATGACTTCATCAGAATGGGGACAGTCCATTAACTCAAGGTTAGTTCATTTTCAATGTTGAATAAATATACTGACATTCACTTTGTTATGGGTTATCATGATATCATCATAATCAGGGTTTGGTCCATCCTTGATGGTAAAAGGCATGCAAAAAAATCTCTGTATTTTTTTTGGAGGGAAAAATATGAATATCTACAAAACAACTAGGTTGACATGGTATCCTGCAAAGGGCAAGGAAATACTATCAGAAGAAGCCAAAGAATATTTAGATATAATCATCTATGTGAATCAGAGGGTGTGAGGTGATAGAAGTAAGTGGATATACATTGTTTACAAAGGAAGGACCATGTAAAGGATCCTACAGCCTCAGAATCCTCCTTTCAGCATGAGGGTAAGAGGGGAATGGCCACCTTCCTTTCCAGTCTATATGTGGCTGTTGGTAATATGTGTGGAAAATGTCCACCATAGCTTTCTCAAGCTGTTATTGTTTATGTCCCAAGGACTGCTTCCCTGGAGAGACTGTTCCTACAAAAAATTAGCTAAACTTGTCTCCTTGATCCATCTGTTTACCGTAAATTCTACTTCTTTGCTTATCTGTATGTAATAACCAACCTCCTTATTCATTTGTATATAATAACTCTGCTACTCTGTCCAAATGTACATAATAAACACAATAAACACACAGGGTGCTATGGCCTCTCCAGCAGATAGTGCAAATCACCTGATTCCAGATTTCCATATTTCTCTGCTACCTCACTGTACCCCACCATGTTTGTGTTTACCTTTCTTCATCACAAGTCCCAGAAGGCCATGAATGGATATAGCAGGTATCACTTATAATTATAGAGATGGTACCTCCAAAAAACTGCTTGGTATGTAATGCTGAACCAGATTATTACTGTCAAGACTCTTTAGCCTAATAATGAGTCAATCAGGTCCTTCAGAAAAGATTCTAGGGCAAAATTAAGAATATTAAATTTTTATTTGACAACTAATTCTTTGTACAATCAGAGGAAACAAATAAAATTAGGCAAATATTAGCTCAAATGTCAAGCCATAAACCTGACAAAGTCTTGGTGAACCCACAAGATTTCTGTAAAAATAATGTTCACAAGAAGAGGAACTATATAGAAATCTTACATTGTTGTTTGCTTGTGTCTTTGTTTGAAATAGAATCTTTATTGCCCAGAATGGTCTTGAGCATGTAAGCTAAGGTGATCTTCAAATCTCCTCCTCTCACCTAGCTGCAACTACAAATTTGACCACTATTCCCAACTTTTATGTGGAAATGTCCAGGTACTAATAAGCCCAACCATTTATACAGTTTTTGGCAGGAACAATGCGACCATTACACAAAAAGAACCCTGGTATATTAGAAAATAATTTTCTGTTGAGCCAAATACCAGACAAGAAGAAACTTAAGAAGAAATTTATTTTGGTTTAGAGTTTTAGTGGATACAGTCAATCATGATAATGAAGGCATGGTAGTGTGAGGGTCATAAGGGATCTGGTTTCATTGTGTCTGAAGTCAAAGTAAAGAATAGACAGGAAAAAGTGTTGGGATATAAAACTTCATAGCATCCAAAGATTAATAAAATTCCTCCAGCAAGCTTTCATCTCTAAAATGCTCTACTCTTCCACAATAGTGTCAAAAGTTGGGGATCAAGTGTTTAAATATACAAGTCTATGTGAAAGAGGGGACATTTGACATTCACATTATATAATCACATTCATATATCACATAGAGATCTTGAAAGTGCTACAGATGAGAGGCAAGTGTGTTTGTAAACAGAAATTGATGGAATGCTTGGGACTAGCTGGAAAACTGAGACAGGGGAGATTCTAGGGAATCTATGGGAGTAATGCTAGCTGAGACTCACACAAAACCTTCAATGCCAAATTTGTCCTGCATTCAAGATGCACAAGGATAAAGATGAAGCAGTGATTAAGGGAATAACCAACCAATGACTGACCCAACTTGAGATCATTCCTGTCTAAGACAGCCAACACCTGACACTATTAATGATACTCTGCTATGCTTGCAGACAGGAGCCTAGCATAACTGTTCTCTGAGAGGCTTCATCCAGCAGCTGATAGAAACAGATGCAGAGAACCTCATCAAGCAGAGCTCTGGAAGTGTTGTGGAAGATAGAATTGAGAGCCACAGAGGTTAGGACACTACAAGAAGACCTACAAAGTCAACTTCCTGGGCCCATGGAGGCTCAGAGATTGAACCACCAACCAAAGAGCATGCAGGAGCTGGGGACCTAGGTTATGTACAAATTTGAAGCAGATTGCAGCTTGGTCTTCATGTAGGTCCACTAACAAATTGGAGTCTCTGACTCTGCCTGCAATTGGATCCTCGTCCTCCTAACTGGACTCCCTGGTTGGGCCTCAGTGAGGGAAGATGCACTTAGACCTCCTACAGCTGGATGTCCCAAGGCAGGATGGTACCCCACTGGGGATTCCCCTTCTTGGAGGAGAGGGGAAAGAGGTAATGGGGGAAGAGATTTGTAAGGGTGGAACTAGGAGGATATGAGAGACAGAAGTCTGTGATTGGGATGCAATGTGAATAAACTAATGAAAAAAGTGAGAAATCTGAGGCACACAGTGCTGTGATTGTTTAAGGGTGTAAAATAATCAAGAACTTTCCCTAAGAGGCAAATTGCCATGATACATGGTCAGCCTTCTGTTTTTTGGATATGGAATATAAGACTGAACAAAATTATTTCTCTGGCTTGTTACAACCTTTTCATTTTCTTTTAATTGTTTTAAATTTTTATATTTGTATTTTCTTTGGTTGTTTTATATATTTATATAGTTCTCACTACCCAGTCTCCCCTCTCATCTCTATCTCCTGAAACCTTCTTCCTAACAGTTCCTATTTTCATGCCCTCTACTTGTGTGTAACCTACTAACTTTAAAGAGAATTTCTGGCCCAAGCATGGATGAAAGTTTATTTGCTGAAGCAAGAGCACCTTAGCAGTGGCTACATCTATGAAGAAAATGAAATGCCAAAAGCCCCACATAAAGTACTGCAGCCTTGTGGGTCCCTCCTCCATTCATGATGAAATAGTGATGGCCCCAATCTTCTGCTGATTTACTATAAATAACAACAAGTGCAATGAGTTCTTGAAATCTTCTCAGTATAATACAAGATACATACAGAATACTATACAAAGTAAACATGCAACTCATGACTTATCCCAACATGAACACACACATTAACTATTCTACATATAGAAACTAAAAGTCTTCCATGTCTCACCCAGCCCAAATACTACTCTCATCTTCCCCCACAATGGTAGCTACAACTTTGATTTTATCATCATAATTCATAGGTGTCACTCTAATTGCTAAAGCAAATAGTCTAAAACGAGCTTCTGCTCAACCTCAAGAAAATTATATTTGTTGGTCATCAAGACCATTAATAATTCCAACAAACACAGGACTTCTTTAGATCTAAAAGTTTTTCTGGTGATCACTAAGGAGCTGAAGGGTAGAAAGACAATATAAAGTAATAAAGACTTAACCAATAAGAAGTCAATTGAAATTATATATCAATTGATTGATTGATTATTTATAAGATATACAAATGGACATGTGTATACCTGTAACTACAGTGCAGAGGGATGGGTGGAGACAAAAGGATTACTGAGGTTTTCTAGTTACTAGCTCTATTGTATGTTCAATAAGACACCCTGTCTCAAGGCAATAAAGAAGAAAAGTAATAAAGCAAGATAGTTAACATCTTCTTCTGGCTCCTGCATGTACATAGAAGCACATGCATCCACATGTGTGCACATATATCACACACAAAGAAACATATGAACATAAACACATAAAAACACACATAAACATGTAAAGTAATTAATCATATATAAAATTAAACTTCTTCTCAGGGTTTATTCCTGTAATGTAGACTCTAGGATTGGAATTTGTAGACAAGATATAAAGAAAGGGAGTCTGGGATCTTGTCTCCTGGTCCCTCTGAGACCAGTCTGCGCAGATCAGCTTGTAGAGTGCAGAGGGTGAGTAGCTGACTGCAAAAACAACAGAGCTTCTGGGACAGGCAGAAGCAACACAGCTTCTGGGACAGACCCCCGTTTCTGGCTGCAGAAATCCTGGCACCTTCTCCGCCAGAGGAGAGGTGGCCGCCCAGGAGGGCTGTGACCCCCAGAGCAGGTAAGGGAGCCATCTTGTCTCCCAGATCCCCCTGAGATCAGTCTGCACAGATCAGCTTGCAGACTGCAGAGGGTGAGCAGCAGACTGCAGAGGCAACAGAGGTTCTGGGACAGGCAGAGGCCACACAGCTTCTGAGACAGACCCCCCCTTTCAGGCTAAAGACATGTGACCTCCCAGGAGGGCTGCAACTCCCAGAGCAGGCTGTGCAGGTGAGCATGCAGACTGCAGAGGCAACCCATCTTCTGGGACAGGACCCATTTCGTGCCTTCATCTTCAACCAGGAGGCAAGTCTGAACACCAGACCTCTGTGCACCTTCCCTGAAAGAGGAGAGCTTGCCTGAAGATTGTACTCTGACTACAGAGACTCAGAAGAGATCTGGACTCCCAGGACATCTGATAGAGGCTAACAGAATCACAGGAAGAACAGGCTCCAGCCAGAGACAACTATAACAACTAACTACAGAGATTACCAAATGGCGAAAGGCAAACATAAGAATCTTACCAACAGAAACCAAGACTTCTCACCATCATCAGAACCCAGAACTCCCACCTCAGCCAATCCTGGATTCTCCAACACACCTGAAAAGCAAGAGTCTGATTCAAAATCATATTTCATGATGCTGGCAGAGGAACTTAAGAAATAATTTAATAATTCATATAAAGAAATACAGGAGAACACTGCTAAAGAGGTAGAAGTCCTTAAAGAATCACAGAAAAACACTGCTAAACAGGTAGAAGTCCTTAAAGGGGAAACCCAAAAATCCTTTAATGAATTACAGGAAAACACAACAAAAAATGTTATGGAATTGAAGAAAATTATCCAATACCTAAAAACGGACATAGAAACAATAAAGATAACCCAAACTGAAACAACTCTGGAGATAGAAACCCTAGGAAAGAAATCAGGAACAATAGATGCGAGCATCAGCAACAGAATACAAGAGATGGAAGAGAGAATCTCAGGTGCAGATAATTCCATAGAAAACATGAGCACAACAATCAAAGAAAATGAAAAATGCAAAAAGATTCTAACTCAAAACATCCTGGAAATACAGGAAACATTGAGAAGACCAAACCTAGGGATAATGAAGATTTTCAACTTAAAGGGCCAGCAAATGTCTTCAACAAAATTATAGAAGAAAACTTCCCAAACCTAAAGAGAGAGATGCCCATGAACATACAAGAAGCCTACAGAACTCCAAATAGACTGCACCAGAAAAGAAATTCCTTCAGACACATAATAATCAGAACAACAAATGCACTAAATAAAGACAGAATATTAAAAGCAGTAAGGGAAAAAAGTCAAGTAACATATAAAGGCAGGCCTATTAGAATTAGACCATACTTCTCAGCAGAGACTATGAAAGCCAGAAGATCCTCGACAGATGTTATACAGACCCTAAAAGAATACAAATGCCAACCCAGGTTTCTATACCCAACAAAATTCTCAATTACTTTAGATAGAGAAACCAAAGTATTCCATGACAAAAGCAAATACACACAATAACTTTATACAAATCCAGCCCTTCAAAGGATAATAAAGGGAAAACACCAACACAAGGCCACAAACTGCACCCTAGAAAAAGCAAGAAATCTAAAAGAAGACAACCTTAAGAACAGAATCCCACCTTTAACAACAAAAATAACAGGAAACAACAATTACTTTTCTTTAATTTCTCTTAACATCAAAGAATCAATTCCCCAATAAAAAGACATAGACTAACAGATTGGCTACACAAACAGAACCCAACATGGTCCTATTTACAGGAAACCCACCTCAGGGAAAAATACAGACACTGCCTCAGAGTGAAAGGCTGGAAAACAATTTTCCTAGCAAATGGTCTGAAGAAACATGCTGGACTATCCATTGTAATATCGAATAAAATTGACTTTCAACCCAAAGTTTGCTGGTTTTGTGTGTCAACATGACACAACCTGTACTTATCACCAAGAAAGAAGCCTCACTTGAGGAAATGTCTCCTTGAGATCAAGCTGTAAGGCATTTTCTTAATTAGTGATCAAGGTGGGAGAGCCATTGTGAATGGCACCATCCCTGGGCTGGTAGTCTTGGATGCTATAAGAAAGGAAGCTGAGCAAGCCAGGGGAAGCAATCCAGTAAGGAACATTTTTCCATACCCTCTGCATCCACTTCTGCCTCTAAATCCCTACCCTTAAATTCCTACCCTGTGCGAGTTCCTCTCCTGACTTCCTTTGGTGATGAACCACAATGTAGAAGTGTAAGAAACCCATTCCTCCCCAACTTGATTCTTGGTCGTGATGTTTTGTACAGGAATAGAATCCCTGACTAAGACTGCCATGAAGTTATGGCTACAGGGGATAACCTGTCTTCCATAAGCCTAAAAGATGCTCACATGGTTAACTGCTTTTATGATCCTAATAAATCAAACTAAATGAAAAAGTGGCAAACTATAGGAATGGTAAGATGTAAGCTACTCTTGATAGCAATGTTTTTATGTGCTTACCTTTAGAACAACAAACTTTTCATTTAACTCAATCAGTTATGTGTTTCAGTTTTAATAGCATGGTGGTAGGAAGACATGGTGGATCATAGGAGTTTACATCAATAGCAGTCAGGAAGCAAAGAAGGGTGATGTTGATAGTCCACTTTCTTTATCTGTACCCCCAAACCCCCAAACCACACACTAAATTGCACTTGGGTCCTCAGCTGATAGGATAGTTGAACTAACCATTCATGGATGATTTTTAAACTAGTCAAGTTAACAATGAGTGGTAACTATCACTGGTAAGTAATAGAAAAGATGTAGTATATTCTCTATGTAGTTAACACACCTGGAACCTCACACATAAGAAAAAAGTAGAAGAACCTGATGTTTAGTAGATGCCAGTCTGGGGATATTGTAGAATAGCCTCCATTCAAAGAACCATTGGGACCAGCAGCATAGAGATAAGATGGGGAGTTCTGACCCAGAGAAATGAAGAATGGCATCAAATACTTTTGGGCAGTTCCTCTAGTATTCTAAGAGAAATTTGTTTCTGCTGTGGAACTCTGGGGGTACCCCTTGCTAACTAGAGATATTTGAAGGCAGGTGATTATATGATTATTTTGGAGGTTCGTGATGTTTACTAAAGGGAGGTAGATGTCAAAGGACTTGTTATAATTAGATGTAGCTGAAATAGAAATTTTTCAATAAAAGGTTTATGCAGATAAAAATCACTCTAAGGCATAAATGACTCATTTAAAGAAATCATTACTTTCAAGACAAAGGTTGTCACAAAAATGAAAACAGTACAACATGAAAATGACCAGGTAGGAAATGCCATGACTGGCTTTCAGTTCAGCTCCACAGGAGATTCAGAAATGATTTCTGGTCCAACTGTCTTTAACTTCCACAACTCAGAGAAGCAGACCTGGGCTCCCATTTTTGTGCAAATAAAAGAAGAAATTACAGTGTATAGCTTAGTTTGTGACAGATATGTGTCAAATATGAATGCTTTTTGTGATGGATTGATGACAGTCTAAGTGAGTGTGAGGTTGTGGAAAGGCTTTTTGTTGCAGCAGGTGGCGGGGGGGGGGCAAGAACCATAAGAAAAAGCACTGGTTAAGAGCATAAGTTGAGGACTGTATACTGTATGCAGCAAGCTTTAAAGGAGGACTTTCATTTAATGCTTGTACTGCCTTAACTAAAGGGTATTTTCTTCTCTCTCTCTCTCTCTCTCTCTCTCTCTCTCTCTCTCTCTTTAATTAGAGAAATTCTTCATTTACATTTCAAGTGTTATTCCAAAACTCCCCTATACTCACCCCCTGCCCTGCTCCCCTCCCCCCCTCTCAAAATTTGGCCCTGACATTCCCCTGTACTGGGGCATATAAACATTGCTAGACCAAGGGCCTTTCTTCCCAAATAATGGCCAACTAGGCCATCTTCTAATACATATGCAGCTAGAGACATGAGCTCTGGGGGTTCTGATTAGTTCATATTGTTGTTCCATCTATAGGGTTGCAGACCCCTACAGCTCTTGGATACTCTGTCTAGCTCCTACATTGGGGACCCTGTGTTCTGCCCTATAGATGATTGTGAGCATCCACTTCTGTATGTCAGGGACTGAAAAAGCCTCACAGGAGACAGCTATATCAGGGTCCTTTCAGCAATATCCTGCTGGTGTATGCAGTAGTGTCTACATTTGGTGGCTGATTATGTGATGGACAACCCTGGTTAGGCACTCTCTGTATGGTCCATCCTTTTGTTTAGCTCCAAATTTTGTCTCTGCACCTCCTTCCATGCATATTTTAATCCCCATTTATAAGGAGGAATGAAGTATCCACGTATTGGTCTTTCTAGATTTTCTTGTGTTTTGGAAATTGTATCGTGGGTATTCTAAGTTTTTGGGCTAATATCTGCTTATGAGTGAGTGCATATTAAGTGACTTCTTTGAGATTGGGTTACCTCACTCAGGATGATATCCTCCAGATACATCCATTTACTCAAGAATTTCATAAATTCATTGTTTTTAATAGCTGAGTAGTACTCCATTGTGTAAATGTATCACATTTTCTGCATCCATTCTTCTGTTGAGGGACATCTGGGTTCTTTCCAGCTTCTGGCTATTATAAATAAGGTTGCTATGAACATAGTCGAGCATGTGTCCTTGATAACAGTTGATATATCTTCTGGATATATGCCCAGTAGAGGTATTTCTGGATCTTCTGGTAGTACTATGTCCAGTTTTCTGAGAAACCACCAGACTGATTTCCAGAGTGGTTGTACCAGCTTGCAATCCCACCAGCAATGAAGGAGTGTTCCTCTTTCTCCACATCCTCGCCAGCATCTGCTGTCACCTGAATTTTTGATCTTAGCCATTCTGACTGGTGTGAGGTGGAATCTCAGGGTTGTTTTGATTTGCATTCCTCTGATGATTAAGGATTTCGAACATTTTTTAAGGTGCTTCACAGCCCTTTGTTATTGTTCAGTTGAGAGTTCTTTGTTTAGCTCTGTACTCCATTTTTAAGGGGTTATTTGAATTTCTGGTGTTCAGCTTCTTGAGCTCTTTGTAAATATTGGATATTAGCCTCCTATCAGATTTAGGATTGGTATAAATTCTTTCCCAATTCCTTGGTGGCCTTTTTGTCTTATTGACAGTATCTTTTGCTTTACAAAAGTTTGCAATTTTATAAGGTCCCATTTGTTGATTTGTGATCTTACAGCACAGGCCATTGGTGTTCAGTTTAGGAATTTTACCCCTGTGCCCATATCTCCAAGGGTTTTCCCCACTTTCTCCCCTATGAATTTCATTGTATCTGGTTTAATGTGGAGGTCTCTGATCCACTTAGACTTGAGCTTTGTACAATGAGAAAGGAATCGATTAATTCGCATTCTTCTGCATGTTGACCACCAGTTGTGCCAGCACCATTTACTGAAAATGCTGTCTTTTTTCCACTGGATAGTTTTAGCTCCCTTGTCGAAGATAAGGTGACCCAAGATGTGTGGGTTCATTTCTGGGTCTTCAAATTTATTCCATTGGTCTACCTCTCTGTTGTTATACTAGTACCATGCAGTTTTTATCACAATTGTTCTGTAGTACAGCTTGAGGTCAGGAATGGTGATTCCACCAGAGGTTCTCTTATTGTTGAGGATAGTTTTTGCTATCCTAGGTTTTTTATTATTCCAGATGAATTTGTAATTTGCCCTTTCTATCTCAGTGAAGAATTGAGTTGGAATTTTGATGGGGATTGCATTGAATCTGTAGATTGCTTTCGGGAAGATAGCCAATTTGAGTATATTAATCCTGCCAATCCATGAGCATGGGAGATCTTTCCATCTTCTGAGATTTTCTTCAATTTCTTTCTTCAGAGACTTGAAGTTCTTGTCATACAGATCTTTTACTTCCTTCGTTAAAGTCACACCAAGGTATTTTATATTATTTGTTACTATTGTGAAGGGTGTTGTTTCCATAATTTCTTTCTCATGCTGTTTATCTTTTGTGTAGAGAAAGGCCACTGATTTGTTTGAGTTAATTTTATATCAAGCTATAATTATCAAAACAACAAATGCACTAAATAAAGATAGAATATTAAAAGCAGTAAGGGAAAAAGGTCAAGTAACATATAAAGGTAGAACTATTAGAATCACACCAGATTTCTCACCAGAGACTATGAAAGCCAGAAGATCCTGGAGAGATGTTATGCAGACTCTAAGAGAACACAAATGCCAGCCCAGGCTACTATACCCAGCAAAACTGTCAATTACCATAGATGGAGAAACCAAAGTTTTCCACGACAAAACTAAATTCACACAATATCTTTCCACGAACCCAGCTCTTCAAAGGATAATAACGGGAAAACACCAACTCAAAGAAGGAAACTACACCCTAGAAAAAATAAGAAAGTAATTCTTTAACAAAACTAAAGGAAGACAGCCACAAGAACAGACTCCCATCTTTAAAAATGATAGGAAATAACACTAACTTTTCTTTGATTTCTCTTAACATCAATGGACTTAATTCCCCAATAAAAAGGCATAGACTAACAGACTGGCTACACAAACAAGACCCAACATTTTGTTGCTTACAGGAAACCCACCTCAGAGACAAAGACAGACACTACCTCAGAATAAAAGTCTGGAAAACAATTTTCCAAGCAAATGGCTCGAAGAAACAAGAAGGATTAGCCATTCTAATATAGAATAAAATTGACTTCCAACCCAATGTTATCAAAAAAGACAAGGAGGGGCACTTCATACTCATCAAAGGCAAAATCCACCAAAATGAACTCTCAATTCTAAATATCTATGTTCCAAATGTAAGGGCAGCCACATTCATTAAAAAAAAAAACTTTAGAAAAGCTCAAAGCACACATTGCACCTCACATAATAATAGTGGGAGACTATAACACCCCATTCTCACCAATGGACATATCCTGGAAACAGAAACTAAACAGAGATAGAGGGTCACCAACAGAAGTTATGAATCAAATGGATTTAACAGATATCTATATAACATTTTATCCTAAAACAAAAGGATATAACTTCTTCTCAGCACCTCATGGTACCTCCTCCAAAATTGACCATAAAATTGGTCATAAAACAGGCCTTACCAGATACAAAAATATTGAAATTATCTCATGCATCCTAACAGATCACCCTGGACTAAGGCTGATCTTCAATAACAGCAGAAATAATAGAAATCCAACATTCACATGGAAACTGAACAACACTCTACTCAATGATACTTTGGTCAAGGAAGAAATAAAGAAAAAAAATTAAAGACTTTTTAGAGTTTAATGAAAATGAAGCCACAACATACCCAAACTTATGGGACACATTGGAAGCAGTCCTAAGAGGAAAACTCATAGCCCTGAGTGCCTCCAAAAAGAAACTACAGAGAGCATATACTAACAGTCTGACAGAACACCTAGAAACCTTAGAACTAAAGGAAGCAAATTCACCCAAGAGGAGTAGACGCGAGGACATAATCAAACTCAGAGTTTCCACTCAACCAAGTGGAAACAACCAAGTGGTTTCCACTCAACCAAGTGGAAACAAAAAGAACTATTCAAAGAATCAACCAAACCAAGAGCTT
>LR753778.1:73101-137566 GCA_902729485.2 Mus minutoides
AGAGGGACAGTATCCGAATTAACAAAATCAGAAATGAAAAAGGAGACATAACAACTGATCCTGAAGAAATCCAAAACATCATCAGATCCTACTACAAAAGCCTATACTCAACAAAACTGGAAAACCTGGATGAAATGGACAACTTCCTAGACAGATACCAGGTACCAAAGTTAAATCAGGATCAGATTAACAATCTTAATAGCCCCATTTCCCGTAAAGCAAAGGAAGCAGTCATTAATAGTCTCCCAACCAAAAAAAGCCCAGGACCAGATGGGTTTAGTGCAGAGTTCTACCAGACCTAATTCCAACTCTCCTCAAACTATTCCACAAAATAGAAACAGAAGGTACTCTACCCAATTCGTTCTACGAATCCACAATTACTCTGATACCTAAACCACACAAAGATCCAACAAAGAAAGAGAACTCTAGACCAATATCCCTTATGAATATTGATGCAAAAATACTCAATAAAATCCTCACAAACCGAATCCAAGAACATATCAAAACGATCATCCATCATGACCAAGTAGACTTCATCCGAGGGATGCAGGGTTGGTTTAATGTATGGAAATTCATCAACGTAATACACTATATAAACTAAATCAAAGACAAAAATCACATGATCATATTTTTAGATGCTGAGAAAGCATTTGACAAAATCCAGCACCCATTCATGATAAAAGTCATGGAAAGATCTGGGATTCAAGGCCCATACCTAAACATAATAAAAGCAATATACAGCAAACCAGTAGCCAACATCAAAGTAAATGGAGAGAAGCTGGAATTAATCCCACTAAAATCAGGGACTAGACAAGGCTGCCCACTTTCTCCCTACCTATTCAATATAGTACTTAAGTCCTAGCCAGAGCAATTCGACAAGGAAAGGAGATCAAGGGGATACATATTGGAAAGGAAGAAGTCAAAATATCACTATTTGCAGATGATATGATAGTATATATAAGTGACCCTAAAGATTCTACCAGAGAACTCCTAAAACTAAAGGGTATTTTCAATGTATAAAAGTTTTAACTACCAACAAACTATTTGTAACATTCATTTTTAATGTAATTGTTTCAGTATGTTTTCTAGCTGATGGCATCAAGATTGTCATGGGAACAAAGAATTAAGAGCTTTGTGCATCCATTTCTCCTTTCAAATATCAGTCACTAAAAAGAAACTCTCTCTGTGTGTGTGTGTGTGTGTGTGTGTGTGTGTGTGTGTGTGTGTCTGTGTGTCTGTGTGTTATATGCATGTATGTGAGTCAGAGATACGGAAACTCATTTTCAGGGGTGAGGATATGGCTTGGTCATTAAAGTGTTTGTCACATAAACCTCGGGGTCAAAATTCAGATTCTCAACATACACCTGAATAATCCAGTGTGGCAGTAATCCCACTATTAGGTAAAAATAGGTGGGTCATTAGGATGCACTGGCTAGTCAGCCTCATTGAATCAGTGAGAGAGCTTGTCTCAAAACACAAAATAGTAAGAATTATTGTGGAAAACACCTAATGTTAACCGCTGGCCTATGCACATGCTCATGAGTGCATGCATGCACACATGTGTGTGTGTTTGTATGTGTGTGTGCTATGTGTGTGTGTTTCTGTGTGTGTGTGTGCTCACACGCGTATGCTCACACATGAACAGGTAGGGGGTGCAACTCTGACATCTCAGGAAGAAGACTGATCCACGAACAAAGGAGACAGGAGTGAGGGACTAAGACTGAGACTAGTTGCAAAAAAAATATCAAGCAAACAAAAGTATTGCAAGATTGCATTCCTACATCTGGCCTCTTTAAAACAAAATAAAAGAATATCTGTTTCTATTCAATCCCATAGTTACAAACAAGAAAAGAAGTGATGTAGATAGAACCTTAGCAGAAAAAAAGAAACAATTAACGGGGAATTGCATTGTGGGAATAACATTGTGGTCTCAATTCACAAGGGGAGCCAGGTGAGGTTCAGGGCAGAAATATATAATAACTCTTTTAAAAATAAGCCAAGCATATTATTTTTAAATAACCATTGAAAATAAAAATACTTTGCATAAATGAAAATGAAAATTGTATTATGGATTTCAAGTGCAAAATTACCAAATTTATTTTTCAGTCTTTTTTTCTAAGAAGGTCAGAAAACTTGATGCTATATTAAAATACAATTCTTAGGCCTTGAGCCTAGTATTGTCACTTGGGTAACAAGCATCTTCATTTGAAAAATGCAAAACAGTTTAACTATAGGCTTCAATGTAGTCGATGCTTATCTCACAAAAATCTCTAGGCTTCCAAGGATTTTTCTAACCATTCTCCTTGCTGTAATGTCTGGCAGAAGGAGGTGACATATAAAGGAAAAAACACTATTCCTTGGAGGAATAAGACAGAAAAAAAAATCTGTTCTTTTAGCTATCAATTCTGTAGTTTATATTATAGATTTACAACTTTGTTGTGGGAGTATATGGAAGGGGGAGCAAGACAAAGGGGAGTAAATGATGCTATTATGGTTTCTGCCTGCACCTAAAGAAGATCCTGTGCCACAGCACCCAGAGCTGATACTGTGCCACAGCACTCCATACCCAAATACCTCTGGGAGAGAGCTAACCTCCCAGGAGTGCAGACAAGCCTGTGAGCACAAGTAAGACCAACACTTATGCTCAGAATGACCTGCCCAGAAGCCTCAGGACACAGGAACCAAAGAGCAGCCTTGGACAGGAGCCTTCCAATTTCCCTCTGTGCCCAGAGCTGATCCTGTGCCACAGCACTACATACCCAAATACCACCTGGAGAGAGCTGGTCTCCCAGGAGTGCAGACAAACCTGTGAGCACAGGTAAGACCACCACTTCTGTTCAAAGTCCTGGCACAAGAGAAATGCTACCATAGCCATCAGGACATAGGAACCAAGGAACAGCCAGGACAGGATCCTCTGGTTTTTGTCTGCACCCTGGAGCTGACCTTGTGCCACAGCTCTCCATACCCAAATTTCACCCAGAGAGAACTGGTCTCCCAGGAGTAATGACATATAGGTTTGCAGAAGGGACAAGGCACAGTCAGAGACAGCAAGACCAGCTAACATCAGAGATAACCAGATGGCCAGAGGCAAGGGCAAGCACATAAGCAACAGAAAATAACACTACTTGGCATCATCAGAACCCAGTTCTCCTACCATAGTGAGTCTTGGATACCTAGACACACCAGAAAAGAAAGAATCAGATTTAAAATCATATCTTGTGATGACGATAGAAGGCATTAAGAAGGACATAAATAACTCCCTTAAAGAAATAGAGAACAGAGTTAAACAATTAGAAGTCCTTATAAAGGAAACACAAAAGTCCCTTAAAGAAGTAGAGGAAACACAAACAGGTGAAGGAATTGAACAAAACCTTCCAGGATCTAAAAATGGAAGTAGAAACAATAAATAAATAAATAAATAAATAAATAAATAAATAAATAAATAAATAACAAAGAGAGAACAATCTGGATATAGAAAACCTAGGAATGAGGTCAGGAGTCAGAGATGCAAGCATCAAAAAGAGAATACATTAGATACAAGAGATAGTCTCAGGTGTGGAGGATACCATAGAAAACAATGACACAACAGTCAAAGAAAACAAGAAATGCAAAAAGATCTTAATCCGAAACATCCAGGAAATACAGGACACAATGAGAAGACCAAACCAAAGTATAATAGGTATAGAAGAGAGTGAAGATTCCAACTTAAAGGACCAGTATATATTTTCAACAAAATTATAAAAGAAAACTTCACTAAAGAAAGAGATGCCTGTTAACATACCAGAAGCCTACAAAACTCAAAAAAAAAAAAAAAATTGGACCAGAAAAGAAATTCCTTCCATAATATAATAGTCAAAAAATCAAATGCACACAAAAAATATTAAAAGCTGTAAGAGGGAAAGGTCAAATAATATATAAAGGCAGACTTAAAAGAATTATACCATACTTATCAACAAAGACTATGAAAGCTGGAAGATCCTGAGCAGATGTCATACAGACCCTAAGAGAGCACAAATGCCAGCCCAGACTACTAAACCCAGAAAAACTCTCAATTACCATAGATGAAGAAATGAAGATATCCCATGATGAAACCAAATTTATACAATATCTTTCCACAAATACAGTGCTACAAAGGAAAATAAATGGAAAATGCCAATACAAGGAGGGAAACTACAGCCTAGAAAAATCAAGAAAGTAATCTTTCAACAAACCCCAAAGAAGATAGCCACACGAACATAAAAATTACATCAAAAATAACAGGAAGCAACATTCTCTATTCCTTAATATCTCTTAACCTCAATAAATTCAATTCTCCACTTAAAAGACCTAGACTAACAGACTGGATACATAAACAGAACCCAATATTTGGATGCATACAGGAAATGCAACTAAGTGTCATTGACAAACAATACCTTGGAGTAAAGGTCTGAAAATCAATTTTCCAAGCAAAGGGTCCCAAGAAACAAGCTGGAGTAGCCATTCTAATATCGAATAAAATTGACTTTCAACCAAAAGTTATCAAAAAGGATAAAGGACACTTTGTACTCATCAAAGGAAAAATCTACCAAGAACACCCAGTTCTGAAGATCTATGCTCCAAATGCAAGGGAACCCACATTCATTAAAGAAACTATATTAAAGCTCAAAGCACACATTGTACCTCACACAATAATACTGGGAGACTTCAATATTCCACTCTCATCAATGGACAGATCATGGAAACACAAACTAAACAGACACATAATGAAACTAAGAAAATTTATGGACCAAGTGAATTTAACAGATACCTATAAAAAATTTCATCCTAAATCAAATGAATACAACATCTACTCAGCACCTCATGGCAAATTCTCCATAAAATTAACTATATAATCAGTCACAAAAGAGCCCTCAACAGATATAAGAAGACTGAAATAATCCGATGCATCCTATCAGATCACTAAGAATTGAGGCTGGTTTTCAATAGCAACAAAAACAACAGAATGACCACATATACATGGAAGCTGAACAATGCTCTACTCAATGATAACTTGGTCAAGGAAGATATAAAGAAAGAAATTAAGTACTTTTTAGAATTTAATGAATATGATGGTACAACATACCAAACTTCTGGGACACAATGAATTCCATGCTGAGAGAAAAATTCATAGCTCTGAGTGCCTCCAAAAGAATCTGGAGAGTGCATACACCAGCAGCTTAAGAGCATGCCTGAAAGCTCTAGAACAAAAAGAAGCAAATACACTCAAGAAGAGCAGATGTCAGGAAATAATCAAACTCAGGGCTGAAATCAACCAAGTAGAAACAAAAAGAAATATACAAAGAATCAACAAAATAGGAGTTGGTTCTTTGAGAAAGTCAACAAGATAGATAAAATCTTAGCTAGACTAACCAAAAGGCAGAGAGACAGTATCCAAATTAACAAAATCAGAAATGAAAAGGGAGACATAACAACAGAAACTGAGGAAATCCAAAAAATCATCAGATCCTACTACAAAAGCCTATACTCAACAAAACTGGAAAATCTGGACGAAATGGACAATTTTCTACACAGATACCAGTAACCAAAGTTAAATCAGAATCAGATAAATGATCTAAACAGTCCCATAAACCCTAAATAAATAAGAGTCATTAGAATTCTCACCCCGCCCCTAAAAAAATAGGACCAGATGGGTTTAGTACAGAGTTACATCAGAGCTTCAAAGAAGACCTAATTCCAATTCTCTTCTGTGGGGAATTGCAGGCTGGTATCCAGTGGAGCTGAGGTCTGAACCCCGATGGTTATAATGCACCTACATGACAGGGTAGGCGTCCCCTCATGCTACTGGAACTCCGGACCCTGCCTAAGGCATCAACTGCCACATCCCCCACAAGAGAAGCATGGTCAGTAGTCACGTAAGCAATGGCCCAAGCTTCTGACCTTCAGGCTAAATTCCTCCCCAGTTACCCAGCAAGAGTGAAGACCATAAAAAGGGGTGCTCAGCTCCCACCTTGCTCTCTTACCCTCTTATTCCTTTGTCTTCTTATCTCTCACTTCTCTCACTTCTCTCTCCTTTTGCCTTTCTCTTTGTCATCTCCCCTCCTCTCTCCTCTCTCTCTCTAATTCTTTCTAGCCTTCTCTCTCTCTCTCTCTCTCTCTCTCTCTCTCTCTCTCTCTCTCTTTCTCTCTTTCTCTCTCTTCTACCTTCTCTCTTTCCCCTGCATTTCTATAATAAACCTCTTAAACCATAGACAGTCTCTGCTCCTTCTAAATTCACTGTACCTCTCTCACCAGTGTTGGGACTTCTTCTCCCATTCCCTCTCTCCCAAAACCCTGGTGCAGTAGCAATGTAGCTGTGTGTGTGTGTGGGGGGTTCCCTGGTCAGAGGCTATCCCTTTTCCACCCAGACACTGTGGGTCAGGCATGCTTACCTGGGGCCCTGTGGAAAAGGGTCTAGCTGCTCTGCCTGCGTCTGCCTGCCCAGAGCACTGGAGCTCTGGCCAGATGTTAGGCACTGTTTCCTCTCTTACTTTTCCCTAGGGCCCCCAGGGCACACACCCCCTTTATTTTGTTCCCAACACTCTTCAAATTAATCCACAAAATAGAAACAGAAGGAACATTACCTAATTTGTTCTATGAAGCCACAATTACATTTATACCTAGACCACACAAAGACCCAACAAAGAAAGAGAACTTCAGACCAATTTCCCTTATGAATATTGATGCAAAAAGACTCAATAAAATTCTCATAAACTGAAACCAAGAACATATCAAAATGATCATTCACCAAGATCAAGTGGGCTTCATCCCAGGGATGCAGGAATGTTACAATATATGGAAATTTATAAATAGCATCCACTATGCAATTAAACTCAAAGAAACATGATCCTTTCATTAGATTTTTTTCAAAGCATTTGACAAAAGTCAACATCCCTTCATGTTAAAAGTCTTGGAAAGATCAGGAATTCAAGACTCATATCTAAACATAGTAAAAGCAATAAACAGCAAAACAGTAGCCAAATCAAACTAAATGGAGAGAAATTTGAAGCAATCCCACTAAAATCAGGGACTAGACATTGCTGCCCTCCCCATCCCTATCTAATCTAATCAATTGTAAGAGCTTGAATTCCTAGCTTGTGCAATTAGACTACAAAAGAATGTCAAAGAGATACAAATTGGAAAGGAAAAAGTCAAAATATTACTATTTGTAGATGATATGATATTGTAATTAAGTGACCCCAAAAATTCCACCAGAGAACTCCAACAGCTCATAAACAAATTCAGCAATGTGGCTGAATGTGTTTATGAAGTAGCCTTTCTATAGTCAAAAGCTAAACATGCTGAGAAAGAAATTAGGGAACAGACACCGTTCACAATAGTCATAAACAATATAAAAAATCTTGATGAGACTAAGCAAACAAGTGAAAGATCTGTACAACAAGAACTTCAAGTGTCTGAAGAAAGAAATCCAAGAAAACCTCAGAAGACGGAAAGATCTCCCATGCTTGTGAATTGGCAGGATTAGTAAATAAAAATGGCCATCTCGTTGAAAGCAATCTACAGATTTAATGAAATTCCCATGAAAATTCCAACTCAATTCTTCATAGAGTTAGAAAGAGCAATTTTCAAATTCATTTGGAATAACCAAAAAACACAAGATAGCAAAAACTATTCTCAAAAATATAAGAACCTCTGGTGGAATCACCATGCCTGACCTCAACCTGTACTACAGAGCAATTGTGATAAAAACTGCATGGTACTGGTATAGTGACAGACAGGTAGACCAATGGAATAGAATTGGAGATCCAGAAATGGACCCACACAGTTATGCTCCCCTGATCTTTGAAAAAGGAGCTAAAATCATCCAGGAAAAAAAGACAAAATTGCAAAGCTTCTGTAACACAAAGGACACTGTTAATCGGACAAAATGGCTGGTTGAAATCCAGGTGTTTCTCAACAGAGGAATGGATTCAGAAAATGTGGTACATTTACACTATGGAGTACTACTCAGCTATTAAAAACAACCCATGGCTGGGTTGTTTCCAGGTTCTGGCTATTATAAATATGGAAGCTATGAGCATAGAGAAGCATGTGTCCTCACTCAGTTAAAATGTACCACATTTTCTGAATCCATTCCTCATTTTATGAGGTTCCATTTGTTGATTCAAACTTTCTCCCTGTGCCCATGTTTTCAATACTTTTCCCCACTTTTTCTTCTATTAGATTCAGTCTACCTGTTTTCATATGGAGAACCTTGATCCACTTGGACTTGAGCTTTGTACAGGGAGATAAGAAAGGGTCAATTTGCATTCTTCTACCTGTTGACTGTCAGTTGAACCAGCACCATTTGTTGAAAATGCTGTCTTTTTTAAAAACAATGACTTCATGTAATTCACAGGCAAATGGATAAAACTTTAGAATATCATCCTGGACACCTACCATCTTCCTTCTGAGCCCAGCGGAGGCTGCTGGGTCCTCCTGAGTGCTCTCCACACCAAGGGACCTTGGGATCACCTCAGGATCATGGGAGAGTGGAGCACAGTGTCAGCTTCAGAAATTGCAGAGGGTCTTGTGCCAGCAGGAGCAGGAACAGAGGAACTCCTCCTGACCAGAGGTTGGGGTCTCTTCCAGCCGGGGCCAGCCCCACCATCTCCCTTCTGAGCCCAGCAGAGGCTTCTGGGACCTCCTGAGTGCTCTGCACACTGCGGGACCTCTGGATCACCTCGGGATCATGGATGAGTGGAGCACAGCGTCAGCTTCAGGAATCACAGAGGGTCATGTGCCAGCGGGAGAAGGAATAGAGGAACTCTGCCTGACCAGGAGCTGGGGTCTCTTCCAGACAGACCACCCCCACCATCTTCCTTCTGAGACCAGAGGAGGCTGCTAAGGCCTCCGGAGTGCTCTCCACACCACAGGACCTCAGGATCTCTTCCGGGTCGCGGGTGAGTGGAACGCATAGTTGGCTGCAGGAATCACAGAGGGTCTTGTGCTGACAGGAACAGGGAAGAAGGAGCCCTGCCTGACCAGGGGCTGGGGTCTCTTCCAGCTGGGGCCACCCCTGTGATCTTCCTTCTGAACCCAGTGGAGGCTGCTAAGACCTCTGGAGTGCTCTTCACAACTCAGGACCTCAGGATCACTTCGGGATCATGGCCAGGGCCACCCCTGCCATCTTCCTTCTTAGCTCAAAGGAGGCTGCTAGGGGCTCCAGAGTGCTCTCCACGCTGCAGGTCCTCCGGGTCACCTTGGAAACACTGGACCCCTACCACACCTAGGACCTCATGATCACCTGAGAGCACTTGGGCAATAGAAGCAACAGAGCTTCTTGTCAGGGTCCTGTCGGGCCTTCAACCTCAGCCTGATACCCAGACCCTGGGCACATTCCTTGCCAGAAGAGAGTCAGCCTTCTGGGAGAGTTCTGATTCAGAATGTGGATCAGAGATCCAGACTGCTGGACACCTGCCCTGCAAGAGAAGAGCTTGCCTGCAGAGAGAGCTCTGATCACTGGAACTCAGGGGAGAGTTGGACTCCCAGGAGTACTGAAAGAGGCTAACAGAATCACAGGAGGATCAAACTCCAACAAGAGACAGCTTGAGCATTAACATCAGAAATTTCCAGATGGCAAAAGGCAAACATAAGAATCTTACTAAGAGAATCCAAGAGCAATGGGCATCAACAGAACTGAGTATGCCCACCCCAAGGAGTCCTGGATACCCCAACAAGCCCGAAAAGCAAGACACAGATGTTAAATCATATCTCATCATGAAGGTAGAAGATTTTAAGAAGGACATTAATAACTCTCTTAAAAAATGCAGGAGAACTCTGCTAAACAGAAAGAAGCCCTTAAAGAGGAACTACAAAATCCCTCAAGAAATCACAGGAGAACACTGCTAAACCTGTAGAAGTCCTTAAAGAACTACGGGTAAAAAAACACAAAAATCCCTTAAAGAATTACAGGAAAACACAACCAAACAAGTGATGGAATTGAACAAAACCATCCAAGATCTAAAAATGGAAGGAGAAACACTGAAGAAAAGCCAAAGGGAGACAACTCTGGAGATAGAAACCCTAGGAAATAAATCAGGAATAATAGATATAAGCATCAGCAACAGAATACAAGAGATGGAAGAGAGAATCTCAGGTACAGAAGATTCCATAGAGATCATGGACACAACAATCAAAGAAAATGCAAAATGCAAAAAGATCCTAATTCAAAACATCCAAGAAATCCATGACACAATGAGAAGACCAAACCTACGGATAATAGTAGATGAAAAAGAAGATTTTCAACTTAAGGGGCCAGCAAATATCTTCAACAAAATTATAGAAGAAAACTTCCCATACCTAACGAAAGAGATGCCTGTGAACATAAAAGAAGCCTACAGAACTCCAAATAGACTGCACCAGAAAAGAAATTCCTCCAGACACATAATAAGAGCAACAAATGTACTAAACAAAGACAGAATATTAAAAGCAGTAAGGGAAAAAAGTCAAGTAACATATGGAGATAGGCCTATTATAATTACTCCATATTTCTCACCAGAGACTATGAAATCCAGAAGATCCTGGACAGATGATATACAGACCCTAAATGAACACAAATGCCAGCCCAGGCTATTATACCCAGCAATACTCTCAATTATATAGATGGAGAAACCAAAGTTTAACATGACAAAACCAAATTCACACAATATTTTTCCACAAATCCAGTGCTTCAAAGGATAATAAAGGGAAAACACCAACACAATGATGGGAACTACATTCTAGACAAAGCAAGAAAGTAATTCTTTAACAAAACTAAAAGAAGACAGCCACAAGAACAGAATCCCAACTTTAACACCAAAAATGACAGGAAGCAACAAATGCTTTTCTTTGATTTCTCTTAACATCAATAGACTCAATTCCTCAATAAAAAGACAAAGACTAACACACTGGCTATACAAACAGGACCAAAAATTTTGCTGCTTACAGGAAATATACCTCAGGGATAAAGAAGGACACTTACTCAGAGTAAAAGGAGGGAAAACAATTTTCCAGGCAAATGGTCCAAAGAAACATGCTGGAGTAGCCATTCTAATATGAAATAAAATTGACTTCCAACCCAAATTTATCAAAAAAGACAAGGAGAGGCATTTGATATTCCTCAAAGGTAAAATCTACCAAAATGAACTCTCAATTCTAAATATCTATGCCCCAACTGCAGGAGCAGCCACATTCATTAAAGAAACTTTAGTAAAGCTCAAAGCACACATTGAACCTGGCACAATATTAGTGGGAGATTTCAACACCACACTCTCACCAATGGACAGATCCTGGAAACAGAAACTAAACAGAGACACATGTAAACTAACAGAAGTTATTAAACAAATAGATTTAATAGATATCTACAGAACATTTTATTCTAAATCAAAAGGAAATACCTTCTTCTCAGCACCTCATTGTACCTCCTCCAAAAGTGACAAAGAAGTCACAAAGAAGGCCTCAACAGATACAAAAATATTGAAATTATCCCATGCATTCTATCAGATCACCACGGACTAAGGCTGACCTTCAATAACAGCATAAATAATAGAAAGCCAGCATTCACGTGGAAACTGAACAACACTCTACTCAATGATTCTTTGTCCAAGGATGAAATAAAGAACTAAATTAAAGACTTTTTAGAGTTTAATGAAAATGAAGGCATAATATACCCAAACTTATAGGACACAATGAAGGCAGTCCTAAGTAGAAAACTCATAGCCCTGGCTGCCACCAAACAGAAACAAGAGAGAGCATACACTAGCAGTCTGACAGCACACCTAGAAGCTCTATGATGAAAGGAAGCAAATTCACCAAAGAGGAAGTAAACAAATGTAGGGCTGAAAACAACCAAGTGGAAAGAAAAAGAACTATACAAAGAATAAACCAAACAAGGAGCTGGTTCTTTGAGAAAATCAACAAGTTAGATAAACCCTTAGACAGACGAACTAGAGGGTACAGGGACAGTATCCTAATTAAAAAAAAAAATAGAAATGAAAAAGGAGACATAACAACAGATCAAAATCAAAAACATCATCAGATCCTACTACAAAAGGCTATACTCAGCAAAACTGTAAAACCTGGACGAAATGGACAACTTCCTAGACAGATACCAGGTACCAAAGTTAAATCAGGATCATATTAATGACCAAAACTGTCCTATATCCCCTAAAGAAATAGAAGCCGTGATTAATAGGTTCCCAATCAAAAAAAAAAAAAAAAAAAAAAAAAAAAAAAAAAAAAAAAAAAAAAAAAAAAAAAAAAAAAAAAAAAAAAAAAAAAAAAAAAAAAAAAAAAAAAAAAAAAAAAAAAAAAAAAAAAAAAAAAAAAAAAAAAAAAAAAAAAAAAAAAAGCCCAGGACCAGATGGGTTTAGTGCAGAGTTCTATCAGACCTTCAAAGAAGACCTAATTCCAACTCTCCTCAAAATATTCCACAAAATAGAAACAGAAGGTACTCTACCCAATTAATTCTATGAAGTCACAATTACTCTGATACCTAAACCACACAAAGATCCAACAAAGAAAGAGAACTTCAGACCAATTTCTCTTATGAATATCGATGCAAAAATACTCAATGAAATCCTCACAAACAAAATCCAAGAACACATCAAAACAATCATCCACCATGATGAAGTAGGGAATGCATGGATGGTTTAATATATGGAAATCCATCAACATAATCCACTATATCAATAAACTCAAAGACAAAAATCACATGATCATCTCCTTAGATGCTGAGAAACCATTTGACAAAATCCAATACCACTTCATGATAAAAGTCATGGAAAGATCAGGAATTCAAGGCCCATATCTAAACATAATAAAAGCAATCTACAACAAATCAGTAGCCAACCTCAAACTGAATGGAGAGCAGCTCGATGCAATCCCACTAAAATCAGGTACTAGACAAGGCTGCCCAATTTTTCCCTACCTATTCAATTTAATACTTGAAGTCCTAGCCAGAGCAATTTGACAACGAAAGGAGATCAAGGGGTACAAATTGGAAAGGAAGAAGTGAAGTCAAAATATCACTATTTGCAGTTGACATGATAGTTTATATAAGTGACCCTGAAAATTCCACCAGAGAACTCCTCAACCTGATAAACAACTTCAGGACAGTAGCTGGATATAAAGTTAACTAAAACAAATCAGTGGCCTTGCTAGAAACAAAGGATAAACAGGATGAGAAAGAAATTAGGCAAACAACACCAACCATTCACAATAGTCACAAATAATATAAAATACCTTGGTGTGACTTTAACGAAGGAAGTGAAAGATCTGTATGACAAGAACTTCAAGTCTCTGAAGAAAGAAACTGAAGATCTCAGAAGATGGAAAGATCTCCCATGCTCATGGAATGGCAGAATTAATATACTCAAATTGGCTATCCTGCCAAAAGCAATGTACAGATTAAATGCAATCCCCATCAAAATTCCAACTCAATTCTTCACTGAGTTTGAAGGGGAATTTGCAAATTCATCTGGAATAATAAAAGGATAGCAAAAACTAACCTCAACAATAAAAGAACCTCTAGTGGAATCACCATGCCAGACCTCAAGCTGTACTACAGAGCAATTGTGATAAAAACTGCATGGTACTGGTACAGCAACAGACAGGTAGTTCAATGGAATAGAATTGAAGACTCAGAAATGAATGTACACACCTTTGATCACCTTATCTTTGACAAGGGAGCTAAAACCATCCAGTGGGAAATAAGACAGCATTTTGAATACATGGTGCTAGCACAACTGGAATTTCTCATGTAGAAGAATGTGAATTGATCCATTCTTATCTCCTTGTACAAAGCTCAAGTCTAAGTGGATCAAAGACTTCCACATAAAACTAGAGACACTGAAATTTATAGAAGAGAAAGTGGAGAAAACCCTCAAAGATATGGGCACTGGGGAAAAAGTCATAAACAGAACAGCTATGGCTTGTGCTGTAAGATCAAGAATTGACAAATGGGACCTCATGAAACTGCAAAGCTTCTGTAAGGCAAGAGACACTGTCAATAAGACAAAAAGGCCTCCCACAGATTGGGAAAGGATTTTTACCAATCCTAAATATGAAAGGGGACTAATATCCAATATATACAAAGAGCTCAAGAAGCTGAACTCCAGAAATTCCAATAACCCCATTAAAAATGGGGTACAGAACTAAACAAAGAATTCTCAAGTGAGGAATACCGAATGGCTGAGAAGCACCTGAGAAAATATTCAACATCCTTAATCATCAGGGAAATGCAAATCAAAACAACCTTGAGATTCCACCTCACTCCATTCAGAATGGTTAAGATCCAAAATTCAGGTGACAGCAGATGCTGGCGAGGTTGTGGAGAAAGAGGAACACTTCTCCATTGCTGGTGGGATTGCAACCGGGTACAACAACTCTGGAAGTCAGTCTGGCCATTCCTCAGAAAATTGGGCATAGCACTACAAGAAGATCCAGCAATACCTCTCCTGGGAATATACCCAGAAGATGTTCCAACTTGTAATAAGGACACATGTTCCACTATGTTCATAGCAGCCTTATTTATAATAGCCAGAAACTGGAAAGAACCCAGATGCCCCTCAACAGAGGAATGGATACAGAAAATGTGGTACATTTACACAATGGAGTACTACTCAGCAATTAAAAACAATGAATTTATGAAATTCTTGTGCAAATGGATGTATCTGGTGAATATCACCCTGAGTGAGGTAACCCCATCACAAAAGAAGTCACTTGATATGCACTCACTGATAAGTGGATATTAGCCCAGTAACCTTGAATACCCAAGATACAATTTCCAAAACACAAGAAAATCAAGAAAGACCAACACGTGGATACTTCATTTCTCCTTAGAATAGGGAACAAAAATTCCATGAAAGAAGTTACAGAAACAAAGTTTGGACCTAAGACGAAAGGATGGACTATCCAGAGACTACCCCACCAGGGTATCCATACCATAATCTGTCACCAATGTGATGTGGTGGCTTTTATCTTATATTTTACTTTTATCCCATACATGACCATTTTTTTCTTTTTTTAATATTTATTTATTTATTTATTCATTTAATGTTAGTACACTGTAGCTGTCTTCAGACACCCCTTAAAAGGGCATCATATCATATTATGGATGGTTGTGAGCCATCATGTGGTTGCTGATATTTCACCTCAGGACCTTAGGAAGAGCCGTTAGTGTTCTTAACTGCTGAGCCATCTCACCAGCCCCAGTTGCCGGGCAGTGATGATGCACACATTTAATCCCAGCAGTGAGTTCGAGGTCAGCCTGTTCTACAGAATGAGTCCCAGGACAGCCTGGGCTACACAGAGAAATCCTGTCTCAAAAGGAAGAAGAAGGAAAAGAAGGAGGAGGAGGAGGAGGAGGAGGAGGAGGAGGAGGAGGAGGAGGAGGAGGAGGAGGAGGAAAGAAGGAGGAGAAGGAGGAGGAGGAGGAAGAGGAAAGAAGGAGGAGAAGGAGGAGGAGAGGAGGAGAAAAAGGAGAGGACAAGGAGGAGGAGAGGAGGAGGAGAAGGAGAAGGACAAGGAGAAGGAGAAGGAGGAGAAGGCCTCCATGAGATCCAGCTGTGGGGCATTTTCTCAATTAGTGATCAAGGGGGAAGGGCACCTTGTGGGTGCGATCATCTCTGGGCTGGTAATCTTGTGTTCTATAAGAGAGCAGGCTAAGCAATCCAGGGGAAGCAAGTCAGTAAGAAACATCCCTCCATGGCTTCTGCATCAGCTCCTGCTTCCTATCCTGCTTGAGTTTCAGTGCTGACTTCCTTTGGTGATCAACAGCAAAGTGGAAAATGTAAGCTGAACAAACCCTTTCCTCTCCAACTTGCTTCTTGGTCATGATGTTTTTGCAGGAATAGAAACCCTGACTTAGACATCTACCAAAGTGAGGATGATATCATCTACTTCATGGAGATTTTGTGAGACTTAGGAGATGAGCTACATAAACTTTTTGCAGAGATCCCTACACATGGCAGCCACTCAATACATGGTAGCTATGTTGGTTGTTTTGTTTTTAGAACCCACTACATTATATAATATTTTCAAAGAAGCCAAATACATGCATGTTTGCACTCAAAGCAATTGGGTACAGAGGTTGCACAGAAAACCAATCCTTTTATGTAGTGAAAACCATACTTTCAAGGGTTAATATTTACAAACATCTATACTTTCTTGGCAGTTGCTTCTTATTTACAGAGCAAGTGAAGGGGGAAATAAAAATCTCCCCTTGGAGAGCTTCTAGGGAGCTACATAAGGCAGCATAATTACAAACCTGAGGAAACTGCACCTGTGCATAATCAAACAGGAACTTCTCTCAAAGAGACTTAACATGAAGAATCAAAAGGTGACCTGGCCTTGAATTCTAAGCTGTGTGTTATATATGTGCACATGCTTACTCTTCTGTCATTTCAAATAATAACAACAGCTAAACAAGTATTAAAATCCAGAATGCAATTAACACTTTTTCTGTACTGCACATTTGGAGTTATTAACTTACTTGGTGCTATAACAACTACATTAGGGTCATTTTACTCATGAAGTTACAGAAGCATGAGTAGGTGGAATAACCCAGCAAGAAAAAAGCTGGATCCATTTCCCATGACAAATGTGAGAGCACATGCATACATACAAAGTTAAGATTAATACAGACAACATGCTCCCCACTGGAACCCAGCTTTTATGGATCTAACTCAGAGCAAAGATCTTAGAAGTTGTTCCTTTCTCTGTGTCTCCAAGTGTGGAATGAGCTGAATTGTCCCTCCAGTCTTGAGAGGAGGACCATACTGGCCAAGGAAGCCAGCAGTGGAGATTGCTGGGAGATAAAGGCCTCTTGCAAGGATTTCTTCCAAGCTGATACCACCTCTGTTTGTACAGGACTAGAGTTTGGAACAAAGGAAACCCTCCACCCAGAGGCTGAGATTCATACCCACCTACACCAGCCCTACGCCATCTTGGACAAGAACCTAGTGGAGGGTCCCAAGGTCCCCAGAGGACTCTCCACACTACAGTCACCCCAGCACACCCAGGAACTTGAGGTCACTGGTGAGTGGAACACAATATCTGTTCTGAAAACACAAGAGGGTCTTGTGCTAGCAGGAACAGGGATATAGGAAACTTGCCTGACCAGTGGCTAGGGTTCATTCTGGTCAATAGCAGCCCCTCACCATCTTGGGCAAAAACTTAGCTAGCAGGCCCTAGCACACCCAGGATCTTGGAATAACTCGTGAGTAGAATACAACATCTGTTCCAAAAATTCCCAGAGTGTCTTGGACCAGCAGGAACAGGGACAAAGGAAACCCGCAGACTGGTGGCTCGGGTTCATTCCGGTCAGTACCAGCCAGGCACCATCTTGGGTGCAAACTTAGTGGAGGGTCCCAAGGTGCCCAGAGGACTCTCCATTGTTACAGGTGACCCACCCAGGATCTTGAGACCACTGGTGAGTGGAACACAACATCTGTCAAAGAAAGCTGGATGGTTTTGTGCTAGCAGGAACAGGGAAAAGGAAACTTGCCTGACCAGTGGCTGGGGTTCATTCAGGACAGAGTCAGGCCTGTGCCATCTTGGGTGTGAACTCAGCAGACCCTAGCACACCCAGGATCTTGGGATCATTGAGGCCAGTCTATGCAGGAGAGCAAATGGGCAGCAGAAGCAACAAAGCTTCTTGGACAGGGTCCCTTCGGGCCTTCATACTCAGCCAGGAGGCAGAGCTCTGGGCACCTTACCTGCCAGAGGACAGCTTGCCAGCAGAGAGTGCTCTGACCACTGGGACTCAGGAAAGAGTTGGACTCCCAGGGGTGTAGGCAGAGGCAAAAGAATCACAGGAGGAACGAGCTCCAGCCAGAGACAGCTAGAACATCTAACACCAAAGATTAACAGATGGCAAAAGGCAAACTTAAGAACCTTACTAACAGAAAATAAGACCACTGGGCATCATCAGAACCCAGTATGCCCACCACAGCGAGTCCTGGATAAACCAACACACCTAAAAACAAGATTTAGGCTTAAAATCATGTCTCATGATGCTGAAAGAGGATTTTAAGAAGGGCATTAATAACTCACTTAAAGAAATACAGGAGAACACTGCTAAACAGGTAGAAGTCCTTAAAGAATTACAGGAAAATACTGCTAAACAGGTAAAAGTCCTTAAAGAGGAAAGAAAAAAAAAACTTAAAGAATTACAGGAAAACACAAGCAAACAAGAGAGGGAAAAGAAAAAAAAAAAAAAAAAAAAAAAAAAAAAAAAAAAAAAAAAAAAAAAAAAAAAAAAAAAAAAAAAAAAAAAAAAAACCATACAAGACCTAAAAAATGGAAATAGAAAAAAAAAATGAAGAAAACCCAAAGGGAGACGACTCTGGATATAGAAACCCTAGGAAAGAAATCAGGAACCATAGATATGAGCATCATCAACAGAATACAAGAGATGGAAGAGAGAATCTCAGGTGCAGAGATTCCATAGAAAACATGGACACAACAATAAAAGAACATGCAAAATGCAAAAAGATACTAACCAAAAACATGCAGGAAATTCAGAACACAATGAGAAGACAAAATCTAAGGATAAGAGGTATAGATGAGAATTAAGATTTTCAACTTAAAGGGCCAGTAAACATCTTCAACAAAATTATAGAAGAAAACTTCCATACCTAAGAAAGAGATGGCCATGAACATACAAGAAGCCTACAGAATTCCAAATAGATTGGACCAGAAAAGAAATTCCTCCAGACACATAATAATCAGAACAACAAATGCACTAAATTAAGAGAGAATATTAAATATTAAAATCAGCAAGGGAAAAAGGTCAAGTAACATATGAAGGCAGACCTATTGGAATTACACCAGACTTCTCACCAGAAACTTTGAAAGCCTGGACAGGTGTTATACATACCCTAAGAAAAAGCAAATGCCATCCCAGGCTACTATACGCAGCAAAACTCTGAATTACCATAGATGGAGAAACCAAAGTATTCCATGACAAAATCAAATTCACACAATATCTCTCCACAAATCCAGCCCTTCAAAGGATAATAAAGGGAAACCACCAACAAAAGGAAGGAAATTACACCCTAGAAAAAGCAAGAAAGTAATCCTTCAACAAACCTAAAAGAAGACAGCTACAAGAACAAAATCCCAACTCTAACAACAAAGATACCAGGAAGCAACAATTAACTTTCCTTAATGTCTCTTAATATCAATGTACTCAATTTGAAAATAAAAAGGCATACACTAATAGACTGCCTCCATGAACAGGACACAACTTTTTGCTGCTTACAGGAAACCCACGTAAGGGAAAAAGACAGACACTACTGCAGAATAAAAGGCTGGAAAAAAAACTTTCCAAGCAAATGGTCCAAAGAAGCAAGCTGGTGTAGCCATTCTAATATGGAATAAAATCAACTTCCAACCCAAAGTTATCAAAAAAGACAAAGAAAGGCACATCATACTCATCAAAGGGAAAATCTTCCAAGATGAATTCTCAATTCTGAATATCTATGCTCCAAATTCAAAGGCATCCACATTCATTAAAGAAACTTTAGTAAAGCTCAATGCACACATTACCCCTCACACAATAATAGTGAGAGACTTCAACACCCCACTCTCATCAATGGGCAGATCCTGGAAACAGAAAATAAACAGACACAGTGAAACTAACAGAAGTTATGAAACAAATGCATTTAACAGATATCTACAGAACATTTTATTCTAAAACAAAAGGATATACCTTCTTCTCAGCACCTTATGGCACTTTCTCTAAACTGACCATATAACAGGTCACAAAGCATGTCTCAACAGATACAGTAATATTGAAATTGTCCCATGCATCCTATCAGATCACCTCTGCTGATCTTCAATAACAACATAAATAATAGAAAGCCAACATTCACGGGGAAGCTGAACAATACTCTACTCAATGATACCTTGGTCAAGGAAGAAATAAAGAAATTAATGACTTTTTTAGAGTTTAATGAATATGAAATCACAATGTACCCAACATACCCAAACTTAAGTGGAATACTCATGGCTTGAGTGCCTCCAAAAAGAAACTAGCAAGAGCATACACTAGCATCTTGATAGCACTCCTAAAAACTCTAGAAAAAAAGGAAGCAAATTCACCCAAGAGGAGTAGATGGCAGGAAATAATCAAACTCAGGGCTGAAAACAACCAACTGAAAACAAAAAGAACTATACAAAGGATAAACCAACCCAGGAGCTAGTTCTTTGAGAAAATCAACAAGATGGATAAACCCTTAGCCAGACTATCTATAGGACACAGAGACAGTATCCTAATTAATAAGATCAGAAATGAAAAGCGAGACATAACAACAGAATATGAGGAAATCCAAAACATCATCAGATCCTACTACAAAAACCTATACTCAACAAAACTGAAAAACTTTGATGAAATGGACAAATTTCTAGACAGAAGCCAGGTACCAAAGTTAAATCAGGATCAGATTAATGACCTAAACAGTCTCATATCACATGCAGAAATAGAAACAGTCATTAATAGTCTCCCAACCTAAAAAAGCCCAGGAACAAATGGGTTTAGTGCAGAGTTCAATCAGACCTTCAAAGAAGACCTATTTCCAATTCTCCTCAAACTATTTCACAAAATAGAAACAGAAGGTACTCTATTCAATTCATTTCATGAAGCCACAATTACTCTGATACCTAAACCACAAAAGGACCCAACAAGGAAAGAGAACTTCAGGCCAATTTCCCATATTAATATCAATACAAAGATACTCAATAAAAATTTCAAAAACAGAATCCAAGAACACATCAAAATGATCATCCATCATGATCAAGTAGGCTTCATTCCATGGATGCAGGGATGGTTTAATATACGAAAATCCATCAACATAATTGACTATATAAATAAACTCAAAGACAAAAACCACATGATCATGTCATTAGATGCTAAGAAAACATTTGACAAAATCCAATACCCCTTCATGATAAAAGTCATGGAAAGATCAGGAATTCAAGACCCATAAATAAACATAATAAAAACAATATACAGCAAACCAGTAGGCAAAGGCTGCCCACTTTCTTCCTACCTATTAAATATAGTACTCAAGTCCTAGCCAGAGCAATTAGACAACAAAAGGAGGTCAAGGAGATTCAAATTGGAAAGAAAGAAGTCAAAATGATCACTATTTGCAGATTATATAATAGTATATATAAGTGTTCCTAAAAATTCCACCAGAGAACTCCTAAACCTGATAAATACCTTCAGTGAATTAGCTGTATATAAAATTAATTCAAACAAACCAGTGCCTTTTTTCTACACAAAGGATAAGCAGGCTGAGAATGAAATTAGGGAAACAACACCCTTCACAATAATCACAAATAATATAAAATACCTTGGTGTGATTCTAAATAAGGAAGTGAAAAATCTATATAATAAGAACTTCAAGTCTCTGAAGAAAGAAATCAAAGAAGATCTCAGAAAATGGAAAGAACTCCCATGCTGATGGATTGGCAGGATTAATATAGTAAAAATGGCTACCATCCAGAAAGCAATCTACACATTCAATGCAATCCCCATCAAAATTCCAACCCAATTCTTCAAAAAGTTAGAAAGGGCAATTTGCAATTTCATCGGGAATAACAAAAATCTAGAATAGAAAAAAAAAAAAAAAAACTCTTCTCAATGATAAATGAACATCTCACAGATTCATCATGCCTGACTTCAAGTGGTCCTACAGAGCAATTGTGATTAAAACTCCATGGTACTGGTACAGTGACAGACAGGTAGACCAATGGAATAGAATTGAAGAACCGGAAATGAGCCCACACACCTTTAGTCACTTGATCATTGACAAGGGAACTAAAACCATCCAGTACAAAAAAGATACTATTTTCCACAAATGCTGCTGGCTCAACTGGTGGTTATCATGTACAAGAATTCGAATTGATCTATTCTTGTCTCTTTGTACAAAGCTCAAGTCTAAGTGGATCAAGGACCTCCACATAAATCCAGAGACACTGATACTTATTGAAGAGAAAGTGAGGAAAAGCCTTAAAGATATGGGCACAGGGGAAAAATTCCTGAACAGAACTCCAATGGCTTGTACTGTAAGATTGATAATCAACAATTGGGACATCATAAAATTGCAAAGCTTCTGTAAGGCAAAAGACACTGTCAATAAGACAAAAAAGCCAACAACAAATTGAGAAAGCATCTTTACCAATCCTAAATCAGATAAGAGACTAATATCCAATATATATAAAGAGCTCAAGAAGCTGGACTCCAGAAAATCAGATATCCCTATTAAAAAATGAGGTACAGAGCTAAACAAAGAATTCTCAACTGAGGAATACAAATGTCTGAGAAGCACCTGAAAAACTGCTCAACATCCTTAATCATAAGGGAAATGCAAATCAAAACAACCCAGAGATTCTACCTCACACCAGTCAGAATGGCTAAGATAAAAAATTCAGGTGATAGCAGATGGTGGTGAGGATGTAGAGAAAAAGGAACACTCCTCCATTGTTGGTGGGATTGCAAGCTGGTACAACCACTCTGGAAATCATTCTGGTGGTTCCTCAGAAAATTGGACATAGTACTACAGGAATATCCAGCAATTCCTTTTCTTGGCATATATCCAGAAGATGTTCCAACTTGTAATAAGGACGCATGCACCACTATGCTCATAGCAGCCTTATTTATAATAGCCAGAAGCTGGAAAGAACCCAGTTGTCCCTGAACAGAGGAATGGATACAGAAAATGTGGTACATTTACACAATGTAGTACTAAAAACAATTAATTCATGAAATTCTTAAGCAAATGGATGGATCTGGAGGGTATCATCCTGAGTGAGGTAACCCCATCACAAAAGAACACACATGATATGCACTCACTCATGTTGGGAACAAAATAAAAGGGTGGGGCTGGTGGCCCTGGGGAAAGTAGGGGAGGACAAGAAGCCCACTGCCCCACCATAGTTTCCCTATTCTCTGGTCAGTCAGGCATGGGAAGGGTGCTACTTACCCTATCCATTCATCTCCTCTATCCAACTTTTCACGGGGTGGTCAAGGGGCAGCCCTGCCTGGGGACCCCCCTGGAGCTACTTAGCTAAAGCCACCAGGGTTGTGGGAGAGAGGGAATAGGGGAAGAAGTTCCCAACACTAACCAGAGTGCTCAGTGGAACTTGAAGGACAGAGACTGTCTATGGTTTAAGAGCTTTATTATAGAAATGCAGGGGAAAGAGAGAAGATAGGAGAGAGAGAGAGAGAGAGAGAGAGAGAGAGAGAGAGAGAGAGAGAGAGAGGAGAGGAGAAGACAAAGAGAAAGGGAGAGGAGAGAAAAGTGAGAGGACAAAGGAAAAAGGGTAAGAGTAAGAGAGCAAGAGTAAGAGAGAGAGGTGTGGGCTGAGCACTCCTTTTTATGGTCTTCACTGTTGCTAGGTAACTGGGGAGGAGTTTAGCCTCAAGGTCAGAAGCTTGTTTCACTGCTTGACCACTGACCATGCTTCTCTTGTGGGGGCTGTGGGAGGTGGTACCTTAGGCAGGGGCTGGAGTTCCAGGAGCATGAGGGAACACCTACTGTGTGATGTAGGTGAATTATGACCATTGGGTTCAGACCTCAGCTCGACTGGAGACCAGCCTGCAATTCCGCACACACTCATAAGCAGATAATAGCCCAGAAACTTATAATTTCCCTGATACAATTTGCAAAACACTTGAAACTCAAGAAGAAGGAAGACCAAAGTGTGGATACTTCATTCCTTTTTAGAATGGGTAACAAAATACACATGGAAGGAGTTACAGAGACAAACTTTGGAGCTGAGATGGAAGGAAGGGCCATGCAGAGACCTCCCCACCTGTGGATCTATCCCATATACAGCCACCAAACCCAGACGCTATTGCATATGCCAGCTAGATTTGCTGACAGAACCCTGATATAGCTATTTCTTGTGAGGCTACGCCAGTGACTGGCAAATACAGAAGTGGATGCTCACAGTCATCTATTGGATGGAACACAGGGCCCCCAATGGAGGAGCTAAAGAAAGTACCCAATGAGCTAAAAAGGGGTCTGCAAACCTATAGGAGGAACAACAGTATGAACTAACCAGTGCCCTCCAGAGCTGTATCTCTAGTTGCATATGTAGCAGAGGATGACCTAGTTGGCCATCAATGGGAGGAAAGGCCTTTGATCTTGAGAATATTATATGCCCCAGTACAGGGGAATGCCAGGGCCAGGAACTGGGAGTGGGTGGGTTGGAGAGCAGGGAATGGGGAGGATATAGGGACTTTCAGGATAACATTTGAAATGTAATTGAATAAAGTATCTAATAAAGAAAAAAATTAAAAACAAGAAAAAACAATTAATATAGACATAAGAGAGGTAAATGTAGACTCTACACTGTAGAAAGGGGTGTATGTGTATGTGTGTGGGTGGGGGCATGAATGTGTGTGAGCATGCAAGTGTATATTGGGGTGTTTTTGGTTTTTGTTTTGTTTTCTTTTGTGCAGTTATTATTTTTCCCTTTCAAAGATGTTATATTGAGACAGAGCGAAGAAAAAAGTGGTTCCAAGTACACTCTATATACTGTCTGGAGCATTTTACAGCTGAGGCTCCTCACTCAGTTTCCCCATGGGCACAGAATACTCAGAGCATCTCTGGCTTTGCCATTCTGTAGTACTCCTTCAGGCCCTCAGTGGTAGTTTTCAGGCTCATCAAGCCCACTACCCGCTGTAGTTAATCAATGACAGTATCTACAAGTTGCATATATTCAGGACTCCTATAGCTGCCTTTAACCTACAGAGCAAAACCATTTACAACAGGTGGAAAATAAAACCTTACAGCTCCACCTCAACTTTCTCTCAGATTTCCTATTCTCAGCAGCCCCAGACAAGTAATTTGCAGCCTAGTCTCTTACTGATAGTCATCTGCACCACAAAACTCTTACCCATCAGGTGCCTTCCTACTTAAGGCAATGTGCTCTGAGCCTGATAACTGAAGCTGCTGTCGAGTCACTCCAGCCTGGAGTTAATAGAGACTCAATTGCATTTCACCCTAGAGGGATCTGCTTACTGGTCACCACTGAGATAATCAGCCAAGCAGCTTATGCCATAGCTGTGCTGCTGCTGTTGCCCCTGCTGCTGTGCTACTTCTGTTAATGCTGCTGCTCATGGTTATTTCATAACCTGTGAAAATTCAAACAATACTCAAAACTAAAAGTGTCAACTAAAAGACCAGGAAAACCTCCTTCTCGTTTTCTTAATGAAAATTGGACACAGCTATTAGAATGCTTGGTTTCATTTTTCCCTTCTAATTCCTCTCCCAGATAGACTATATTACATTTCTGTCTGAGACTGAGAAATAACATAAAACAAGAAAAGCTGACAGTGCTACAGTTTGATCTACAATAGAAAATATCTGCAATAATAAGACTTAATTGACTGTTCAAGGGGAGAATTTGATCAACATTTTTAAGGTCTTAAATTTATCTCTTGACTAGCCAAGAAGTTTCTTTGTTTAAATAGAGCTATTATTCAAGCATTTTTTTTTGTCCTGAACATCATAGTTTATACAGAATATATCTTTAACAATTACATATATGATACTAAAGAGCCAAGCACATTCGCCATTATGGACCATGATCACCAGCTACGTACTTCTCTATCTGGCCTTCAGATTACTTAGGATTAAAGATGCTACACAAAAGGGCTACTGACTGTAGGGAGGGGACACAGATCCCACCAAAAGAAGGAGGAAAGCTCTCAAAGTGACTCTCTTCTCTGCATCGAAAGGAAGAAAAACCAAAGGATGGATGCACTGCATTCAACTAAGTGATGAAAACATCAAATGGTTTAGACATAGTCTTATTGTTACGTTGAATCTTAAATATTCCCTTTAAAACACTGGTTTTTAACCTTCTGTATGCTGTGAAACATTAATGTGGTTCCTAACGTTGTGGTGACCCCTCAACCATAAATTAGTTGCTATTTCATATAACTGTAATTTTGCTACTGTTATGAATCATAATGTAAATATACACAGATTTTCTGATATGTGACCTCAGTAAACAATCATTTGACCCCAAGGATTGAGAACCATGGCTTTAAAAACTCCTGTGTCACAGTGCGGGAGGGGGAATGGGGTAACCACTAGAGCATCACAGATACCAGGGACCTAAGAGGTTCCCAGGACCCAACAAGGAGGACTTTAGACTAAATACCCAACAAATGGGAGAGAGAAGCTATAGAGACCATATCCAGTGGACAGGCAATGCCCCCAATTGAGGGATGGGACCACCCACTCACCTAAAAATATTAATTCAGAATTCCTCCTGTAAAAGGAAATGCAAGGACAAAAATAATGAAGCAGAGACTTAAGGAAAGGCTATCCAGAGACCACCCTACCTTGGGATCCATCCCATGTGCAGACACCAAACCCCCGACACTATTGCTGATGCCAAGATGTGCTTGCAGACAAGAGCATGCAATACATGGCTGTCCTCTGAGAGGCTCTGCTAGCAGCTAACTAAGACACATGCAGATATTTCCAGCCAATCATTGGCCTAAGCTAGGGGAAGGAGTGAAGGAGCTGATGAGGATTGCAACCCATTAGGAAGAACAACAATATAATCTAATTGGACTTTTCAGAGATTTCAGTGAGTAAGCTGTCAATCAAAGAACATACATGGGCTGGCTGTGGCTATATAAGTGGCAAAGAACTGCCTTGTCTGGCCTCAGTGGGAAGGGAAAAGGCTTGGTCCTGTGGAGGCTTGATGCATCATGGTAGATATTATACATTTTTGAGATTTTTCTCTGAAGAGAAATAAGAGAGGCAGCAAAAATTTCTATGGCAGTATTTTCCTCCTGAAAAATTTGCTCAGGAATCCAAATAGGAAAATCCCTTTTTGATACAACATTTTCTGTCTTAATTTTTTTAATAAGAAAAAAATTATTGTAAAACAAACAAGAAAATAATACATAGGAAAATGGAATTTGCTATGTGGTCCTAACCCTTGCATTCAGAGCTAACTACTGTTAATGTTATTCTGTATACATCCTTCCCTAATCTCTCCTTAAGCATCATATGCACAGGCATTGCAATACCACAATTATAAACTAACTTACAAATTGTTTTATAATCTAACCATTGTATCAATGCCAGCCCCTTCATTGATTCACTTAAACTATCTAATTCTTTGAAGTAGACACCTATCATATTATTAATGTAGCAGAGCTTTTAACTATTTTCTTTACTGACACATTTTAAGTGTTTGAAATGTGTTGTGTTTACCAGTGCCTCAGTGATCAATCCCATTAAACAGCCTTAATTGTGTATACAGATGTATACAATTCTATTTTGCTGGCTTTTGTAAAAGGTCATAAAAGGTAGGTATTTATACAGTTCCCCAACTCTAGGAGTCACTTTGTCCACTCTTATTGCAACACTGGATCATGCCTATTCCTTAAACTTTGCTGATATTCATATCTATTAATTTACTAGGGTGGGATCCCAGAACTTGGGAGGCAGAGGCAGGCAGATTTCTGAGTTCGAGGCCAGCCTGGTCTACAAAGTGAGTTCCAGGACAGCAAGGGCTATACAGAGAAACCCTGTCTCGAAAAACAAACAAATAAAAAGTTTCACAAACTGTGTTCTGCAGGCTAAATTCTGCCTGAGCTCAGTGTGTCAGTTATCCTGTTTTACACCCCTTCCCAAGCTCTCCAGTGCTTTTTGGCTGCCTTTGGCTTAAGAAGCTTGGCCTTCATTAACAGAGCCTTTGTCTTCAGATGAGCGTTTCCTAGTCTACATGTGCAAAAATGTTCCCCCTTTTCAATAAAAATACATTAGTTTGCTGACCTACTACTAAGCCTCCAGCATCTCATAGCTTCAGATAATTATATTAAATTATCTTTCTAAATTTGACAACATTCATATATACTAACACTTAATCATTAATTTTGTACAGTACTGGTATAATAGGCACTAGGCACTAGGCATGTGATAGGCACAAAATATTAGTTTTTGACTATTAAAATAGTATGCAAGAGTTCTAGGGATCTCTGGCAAAACAAATATAATAGAATACATTTGATGTGTATGTATAGATATATTTGCTTCTATCACCTCTATCTCTATATACACATACATATATCTCCTAGTATATAGATATGAAATGTGTATATAGGTACCTCTTCTACTTCTGGGACACAACGAAACTGGCTCATGCCATCAGGGAAATTGAGGAGCTACCAGATTATCATTAATATCTATACACAAGAAATTCAATAGCATGGTTCTGTTCTCTGAGCCTCAGAAGAACCAATTGTGTAAATGCTCATCTAAAAGCTAGCACATGAGTTACCCAAGAAAAACTCATTTTCAGCTTCAGTCTAAAGGCTGGAAATGACTGATATCCCCAACTCAAGCAGTTCTCCTGATGAAATTCCCTCTTTCTCAGCCTTTTCTTCTATTAAGATATTCAGCTAAAAGGATAAGGCCTTTGAGCAGTGTGCTTCCTGACAATACAATTATTTTTATTTATGCTTCTTTCATATAGTACATCCCCACCACAGTTTACCCTCCCTCCTCTACCCCAGTCCTTCTCCACTACTTCCCCTTTCCCCTAGATCCACTTCTCTTCCATTTCTCTTCAGAAAACAATAGGCCTCCCAGGAATGTCAACCAAACACAGCAGATCGAGTTGCAGTAACACTAGACACCTTCCCTTATATTAAGAATGGACAAGGCAACCCAGTAGGAGGACAAGGTTCTGAACGCAGGCAAAGGAGTCAGAAACAGAACCATTTTTCACTGTTAGGAGTCCAACAAGAAGACTAAGCTACACAACTACATAACTATAACTATAATAATAATAATAATAATAATAATAATAATAATAATAATAATAGTTATATATATATATACATACATACACATATATATTACATACAATATATATAATATGGTTATATATATTATACTATATAAATAGTTATAGTTATAGTTATAGTTATAGTTATAGTTATAGTTATAGTTATAGTTATAGTTATAGTTATAGTTATAATTTATGGGACTGACCTACTTCCTTTGTATATATACAATGGTCTAGAGCAGTCATTAAATAGCACAGTGAAGCTTTGATTCCTTCTATGGGCATGTACAGTGGAAGGGAACCTTGAGTACTGAATAAGTAGAAGTTCAGCTATCCTGGGCCTCTGGCAAAGCTGGAAACTGAGGAAAAATTTGAAGATATGAAACAGATGTTTTTTTTTTTTCCTCAGCTACAATGTAGCAAATAGGGTTAGCTACAAATAAGAGCTATACATGGCAATTTGAATGGAGTTGAGTCTAGAGAATACAGTTCTGAGAAGGTGCTTCATCAAAAAATAAATAAATTTATAAGTGATATTCAGTCAGTCCTGAAAGTCACCTTCATAACAAAGGACCTCTAAAGCATACTGAAGCCATAATTGTGAAAGTCTGCCTTTATTCAAGGGGCCCAGGTCACTTTCCTTGTGCCCTAAGTTGACAGGTCTTGAAAGATATATCTACAGAGCAGCTTGAGGCAATTTTTCTCAAGATAGGTACCACAGAGCACAGGGAAATGGCGCACTTCAAATTGGAGACCCTGAAAATTGGACAAGAGAAGACATTTTTTTTCATGTTTATACCTGCACTGAGGACTCAGACAAAGATATGAGCCTTCTGATGCTGACTCTAATGCTTTGCTAAAATGAAGGTAATCTCAGGTTGAATGACTCCAAAGCAAGCCAGGGAAAGTAATGAATCAAGAAGCATGAGTTTTCAACAGGGTGTGTGTGTGTGGGGGGATAACTTGAGCCTGGTCAACAAGGATAGATCCCATCTACAGACATTAAAGTAAGCTACCAAACTCTTTTTTCTTATTAACCTGCAATGAAATCATGGCAATACCTCCTATTATGTCTGTAACTATGCTTAGATGTTTTGATATCTGTGCTTTTTCCAGATAAAGTACTACTTAACTCATAAGTTAGAATGTATGCAACTTGCTAAGGTCTATGCCTAGCAGACAGCAACCAATGTAATAGTACCTAGTAACTAACAGTATTATCAAAAAATATTTATATTTTCTCAGATACACATATTATTTTTAAATTTCATTGAATTATAAAAATATTAGAAGTACAAGGTCTTTAAAAGTAGTAAAATAAGGTGCTAACATTACAGATGACAAGAAACATGAAAATTAGACCTGCTTAAATCAATTAGCTCCATATTTGTCCAACCAAAATAAAAAGCCTGATTTCCTGGCTCTCAGCTCTTAGGATTGCATCCACCTTCTGTTTAAATTCTGGTGTACTTTATTCCCTGAAAGTGAACTCCATGGGTCTTTCTCATGATACCAAAGATGTTGCTGTTTCCCTTCACACTTCTGCTGATTTTTTTGAGATAGGAACACATATATCCTTGAACTGTGTAGCTAAGGATCACCTTAAACTTCTCAACCTCCTGTCTCCACTTCCCAAGGGCTAGGATTATACTATGCATAGTGCCTACTTTTGTGCTGTGATTACTAGCATTCTGTACCTGGTTATATGTAGTTCTAAAGATCAAACCCTAGATTTCATGCATTTTTGAGCTAAAAGTCCAGCTTTGAATTTATTAAGGGCTCCTCCAAGAAAGGAGGATAAGGGGTGGAAAACCAACTGGATAATCAAAGAAGCTATGCAAATGTGATGACCATTTGAGTCCAAATCACCCACATAAAATCAATATGGATGGCACAAATGTGTGAAATCCTGAAGCTCCTGTGGGGAAAAGGGAATTAGAGATGAGAGAATCCCTGGAGGTTTGTGAACCTGTTAGCCTTGCATTACAGCAGAAAAAAAAAAAAAAAAAAAAAAAAAAAAAAAAAAAAAAAAAAAAAAAAAAAAAAAAAAAAAAAAAAAAAAAAAAAAAAAAAAAAAAAAAAAAAAAAAAAAAAAAAAAAGGAACTTGTCTGCTACATCGACTCCAGTAGTGACTTGCATGACAGGCTTAGAAACCTGGAAGCAGTCCTGAAGCAAAGAGTTTCACAGAAAACTGGTCTCCTGGAACTGTGGCATCCTGTATAACAAATGCTCCAAACTTGTCCTTGCAAATGGATCTGTATGCTTTCTTTCAGTAATGTTTTATTATAGGTGCCTCCAAGCAATGACTTGCCAAATACCTAAGCAAAATTGAACTTTGCTTCCTGGCCTTCACCAATGCCCTAGGTAGTCCTTGAGCCGACCCTGGGCTTGGAATTCAGTAAAAATGTTGCCTATTCAGTGACATTCAGAATTGCCTCTAGTAAAGTACCCAAGGAGCTGAAGGGGTCTGCAACCCTATAGGTGGAACAACAATATGAACTAACCAGTACCACCAGAGCTCATGTCTCTAGATACATATGTAGCAGAAGATGGCCTAGTCAGCCATCATTGGGAAGAGAGGCTCCATGGTCTTACAAACTTTATATGCCTCAGTACAAGGGAACGCCAGGGGCAAGAAGTGGGAGTGGGTAGGTAGGGTAGTAGGGTGGGGGGAGGGTATAGGGTACTTTTGGGATAGAATTTGAAATGTAAATTTAAAAAAAATATCTAAAAAAAAAAAAAAGAAATCTCAGGGCAAGTTGAGCAAAGTAAATTTAGAATTCTTATTATAGTTATGTACAACAGACTACATTGCTTATTAGTAGAAAGTCCCCCAACACTATCACTTAGAATAAAAGACAAGTCACTCCTGTACACAGGAATTTACAACAGTTTAGGAAGTACATTGATAGCGTTATGGTTTTAGAGTACTGCATTATTCATGAGAAGGTTAGCTAGAGTGAGCAGAACTCCCTAATTAGAACTATGGCTTTCCTGTGAAAGCCCTTGCCCCAGGAATGTAAAGACCTCACACCTGACTTCTAAGAATATGGCTTACCTTAGATATAGCTGACTTTGTCTCAGTTGTTTTATTGCCCAGTTCTTGCTAGTCTTTATGTTTGCATTCCTCTGTTTTATGTAAGAGTCATTAAGAATCTGGTAACCTCATTGTACTTTGCCAATGTGTTACCTAACTTCCCAATTTTCTTCTGTATTAAAAGTTTGATACTCAATTTGACAAATTACATTCAGATACAGCACACCCCCTTGTGTCAATATTTGTTTGTCATTTCTCACTGACTCCTGCCCACCTGACTGGGACCTTGATTTCTCCAGTGGATTGAGGGGGGCCTACTGAGGTCAGTCCCCAGCACTTGTCTCAAATAAGGATGAAGACAGAGAGAAACCCAAAAATTTCCTCTGAGCACATTCATATCAAAGCATGTTTATTGCAGTCTGAATACACACACACACACACACACACACACACAGAGAGAGAGAGAGAGAGAGAGAGAGAGAGAGAGAGAGAGAGAGGAGAGAGAGGATAAAAGAAGCAGCTTTTTACCTCTCTCTCTATTACTCCAAATGCAGATACCCACAGCCAATCATTGGACAGAGCAAGGGCCTGGACAGATGTGCTGCAGACTATAAGAGATCACAGATAAAAGCCACTATACCCAGAAATACTTTCAGTTACCATAGATGGAGAAAGTAAAACATTCCAAGATAAAGCCAAATTTAAGTGATGTCTATATATCATTCCAGGACATTAGAAGATACTAGAAGGAAAACTCCAACATAAAAAGGTCAACTACATAAAGAAAACATAGGAAATAAATAATCTCTAACAGAAAAATTAAGTAAAAAGAAAAGAACACACACACACACCACATTCAACTAAAAAAGAACCAACAAAAATAATAAGAATCAACAACCATTGATCATTGATATCACTCAACATCAACAGTCTAAGTTTCCCAATAAAAGGATTCATTCTTTCCCTGCATCCAAGAAACACATTTTAACACCAAGGTTAGATATCATATCATCTCAGAGTAAAGGTTAAAAAAAGATATACCAAGCAAGTGGCCCTAAAAACAACAAGCTGGCATAGTCATTTTAATAACTGACAAAATAGAATTCAAATCAAAACTAATCAGAAGAGATAGGGAACAAAACTACATATTCGAAGAAAAAACCAAGAGGACATGTCAATTGATAACATCTTTGCCCAAAACACAAAAGCACCAGAGTCTGTAAAAGAAGCACCATTAAAGCTTAAATAGTTCTACCTAAAGACTCAGCTATGCCACTCCTAAGAATATACCCAAAAGATGCTACATCATATCACAAGGACACTTGCTTACAATGTTCATAGCAGCTTTATTCATAATAGCCAGGAACAACCCAGATATCCCTCAACCACAGAATGGATACAAGAAACGTGGTTCATTTACACAATGAAATACTATTGAGTTATTAAAAACGAGGACATTATGAATTTTGTAGGCAAATGGGTGATACTAGAAGATATCATTCTGAGTGAGGTAACCCATACTCAAAACGACATGTATGGTATATACTCATTTACAAGGGGATATTAGCCATAAAGTACAGGATACCTTTGATACACCTGCACAGATCCAAAGAACATAAATAAGAAAGAAGGCCCAAGCAAGGTTGTTTGACTCTCACTTAGAAGGGGGAATAAAATAGCCTTAGGAGGCAGAAGTAGGCAAGTGAGTGGGAGAGAGGAGGGGGAGACAAGTGGGGAACAGGAGCAGGTGTGGTCAGTGATTGGGGAGAGGGACAGAGAGGAGGAGAATAAATGAAAATCTGCCGATGCTGGGGGTGGAATGAAGGAAATCTCTAGGAATTCCCATAGACCAAGGATGGGGGAGAGTCCTAGGAGTCAAAGCAGGCAATCTTAGTTGAGATACCAAATAATTAAGTCATGGAACCTGAAGAAGCCACCTCTTGTTGCCAGGCAGGACACCCAGTAGAAAGATAAGGACCCCAACCCACCCACAAAACTTTTGACGCAAAATTTGTCCTGTCTAAAAGAAATACAGGGACAAAGACTGAAGGAATGGACAACTAATAGACAGACCAACTTGGGATCCATCCCATGGGTGAATACCAATCCCTGACACTATTAAAGATACTCTTTTTTGCTTGCAGACAGGAGCTTAGCATTTTTAAGGGACTCTTGACTGAACAAAATGCATCTCTGACTCTTGTTTCTGTTCTTGTGATTCTTTTGCTCCTGTTAGGTTATTGTGTCCAACTTTGCTATGATAGTATTTACTTCATCTTAAAATATTTTATTTTGTCAGGTTTGGTTGTTATCTTGTAGAAGCATGTTATTTCATAATGAGAGGCAAAAAGGGAGTAGACCTGGAAGAGAGGGGAGGTAGGGAGAAATCAGGAGTAGAAGAAGGAGAAAGTATGATCCAGGTTATATCATGTGAGAAAAGAATCTATTTTCAATTTCCAAAAATAAAATTGATGATGATATATTCAATTAACAGGCCCTATGCTACACACACACACACACACACACACACACACACACACACACACACACACACACACACACACACACACACAGCAGTGAATTTTTATTTTTTGTCATTGAATTTATCTGTTTAACTCTATTAGAAGTAGTGAGAATTTGCAGAGTAGTTCTCAAACAAGGGAGTGTGTTGTACCTTAAACGATATAGTCTTATGGGCAGATACTAGATGTAGAAAATGTTTATTTCACTGAACTAGTCTTGTAAAGGAGTTGTGACAAAAAAAAAAAAAAAAAAAAAAAAAAAAAAAAAAAAAAAAAAAAAAAAAAAAAAAAAAAAAAAAAAAAAAAAAAAAAAAAAAAAAAAAAAAAAAAAAAAAAAAAACACTCTTGAATGACTGAATCAAATTCAGGACCAGGGATACTGAAGGACAAAATTGCACAAGCCCCATGATGGAGTCATCCATTATTTAGCTTTAGTTTTGTTAGCTTTTCTGTTTTCTGAAACAGGGTCTCATAATGTAGCTTTTGATGACCCATCATTCACTATGTAGACCAGGCTTGCCTCAAACTCAGTCTTACCTTGAACTAAATGCATATGCCACCACACTTGGGTTTAAAATTTTAAGCCACCAAAGTAGTCACAGATAAAACTTGATCATTGTCAGCTTTATAGAAAATCAGTTTTACCAATTTAAAGGTTGCTATAGATTTCTGATTTATTTAAATTTACTTTGTGTTAATCTCATAAATGTTTCTCAGTGCCAAGAGTCATGATTTTATGGAAATATCATGGAGATAGTTATATTTTAACTTCCTAGAGAAAATTTGCCTGATGGTCTTCCAACCTATCATTTATTTCTGAGATCTTACAGTACCCTGCTTTATAAAAGGGTAAAAGCATAAGACCTATAGCTTTATAGGGCTTCACAGCACTTTCCCATCCTCAAGCTATTGGTAATAGCTTTAAGAATTGACGTATCACCCAGCTATTTTCCGAGGGCAACTATTACTAGTCATGATATCTAGGTACTTGTTGACTTACATTATAAAGGATTAGCTTTCTTCTTACTCTAGGAATTATTATGATTTGGACTTCTGCCCATATGAATCCTGACTTTAGGATCCCTGTCATATATTTCTGGGATTTTGACAGATGAGGGTGGTGCAAGAACTATCTTACTTAACAAATACACCAAGTATCATTTAATTCATTCTTTTCTCATAGAAATTTAAGTACTTTTAATTATTGGTTTATAGCTCACATGTCAAGATCAGTTAAGAAAACTGGATCTTAACTTAAAGACAAGAGCCTTAGATAACTGTTAAGATAAACCACAAGACAAGAACCTAAAATAAGGGATTTTTACCAGTATTTATTCAGGATGTTAACATGAACAATAGGAATAAGGAAAGAAAGAAATACAACGGAAGGTAAATTAAACAGGACAAAGCTGCACTATTGAGTGGACCATTGCTACTGGTGACTAAAATTTGTCTGGAAAGAAATCTCAAACTTAATCATCTAGGAGCAAGATTAGGAAGCTCTGATGTATCAGCTCTCCTTCCCCATGCAACATTGGTCAATATCTACTGAAATAAAGTTTCAGAAAAAAATTTAGGCACTTTTGCTAAAGTGTTACCTAGGTTAGCTTCAAATATGCAATTCTCCTACTCTTTCCTGCTAGATACTAGGATTTCAGGCTTTTGCCACTGTGCAAAAAGGGAAGTCATTAACTTACCCTTAGTCTGAATTAAGCATGTATCAGGAAGCCTAGAGCAGGAGCAAAGATCTATGAGGTATGAAATAGAGTTAAGAGTCTATCTTGTAGTACTTGTATGCAATGAAACATAAGTTGCTTAGACAGAGTTTACTTCTAGGCTACTAGATTCCAACATGGGTGCAAAACTATAAGTAAGAGTTTAATATACATCTGATATAGTGTAGAACATATAAGTTCCTGATGACCAGCAGTTGTTGTAAGTTAAATTAAATTAAGGAACCATTACATTTCACTTATGCTGAAATCTTAATCCTACTACCTTTGACTGTTACATGATTAGGAAAACACATTCATTGCTGATGTCATTAGTTAAATAAATCTTAACTTGCTTAAATTGACTTAGGATGACTGACTGGTATTCTTACATATGAGAAGAAAGGTGCAGTTGTTACTGTGCTTGCAACCTGATCCCCAGAACACATATAAAAATCCAGATACAGTGCCTAGCAAACACAGAAGTGGATACTCACAGTCAGCTACTAGATGGAACACAGGGTTCCCAAGGGAGGAGCTAGAGAAAGTACTAAAAGAGCTGAAGGTGTCTCCACCCCTATAGGTTGAAGACCAATATGAACTAACTAGTACCCACAGAGCTCATGTCTCTAGCTGCATATGTAGCAGAAGATGGCCTAATTGGCCATCATTGGGAAGAGAGGCCCCTTGGTCATGCAAACTTTATATGCCCCAATACATGGGAATGCCTGGGCCAAGATGTGGGAGTGGATGAGTAGGGGAGCAGGGCAGGGGATGAGGGAGGGTTTAGAGGACTTTCTGGATAACATTTGAAATGTAAATGAAGAAAATATCTAATAAAAATTGAAAAAAATCCAGATACAATAGCACAAATACATAAACCAAGTACTACTGAAGCAAAGACAGAATACCCGAGGCTTGCTTCCTAACCAGACTAATCTAATTCAGTAAGATACTCATTTAGTGAGAAATTCTGACTCAAAGGTGGAAAACAATTGAGGAACACATTCACTGTCAACCTCTGCATTACATATACAAGTGAGCACACACCAATAAACACACACAAAATTGAGCCACCTACATACACACACTGTATGAAGACTGGAATTATTTTGCCACAAGCAAAGTAATTATTGTTGGCATTTAGTCTAGGCTCTACCACACAGTTACCTGGCAATAGCCAAGTGTGCCCAACTTATTATAAAAGGGACTGCTTGCCCCCTCCTTACTTTCTTGCTCTCTTCTTGTCTCCTCTTGTTCCCGCTCCTTTACCTTCTTCCCCATCTTTTCCCATTCCCCTAACCCTCTCTCTCTCTTCATGTGCTCATGGCTGGCCTCTAATCCTCTTCTCTTCTCTTCTCTTCTCTTCTCTTCTCTTCTCTTCTCTTCTCTTCTCTTCTCTTCTCTTCTCTTCCCTTCCCTTCCCTTCCCTTCCCTTCCTCTCTCTCTCTCTCTCTCTCTCTCTTCCTCTCTCTTCCCTTCCCATGTCCTAAATAAACTCTGTTCTGTATTATACCATCATGTGGTTGGTCCCTCAGTGGGAAGGGATGCCTCAGAATGAGCCTGCCAATGCAGCCCCTTCCCTGAAACAATACCTTGCCTCCACAAAATATATTCCTGACTTCTTTTCTTTTTATAAAAAACAACTTTGGTTCCAAGACTAGGATTTAGAAACTGGAAGGTTCACATCCCCTGCTACCACATGGAGAGCCTAGACCTACTTCCCCAAACTTTGGAGAACTGGTAAGCTCCCTCCCCACTCCCCACTGGTCAGCATTTCACTAACCCTCATTATAGGACCTCTAATCCTTGGGTGACCCCTAAAACTCTCAGAAGTGTTTTTTGTGAACCCTTCCTCTTGGGAACTTGCTGCCATAGAAAAAAAACTCCTAAACTTTGGTAAACTGTTTTCCTGTGAGTCCAGAACTCACATGTAGCTACTAGTTCCCCATGACAACCTTGTATGCTAGACTTGCCCACTCATTTGTTTGTTATTAATTTTTTTCTGGGGATGCAGGTAGGAACATTTTAATAACGTATACACTTAAAGAGTTGGTCTTTGCTGCCTTGTCCCTACTTATTGGGATGTCTCCAGGTCTAATTCACAGTACCCAACAAGCAATATCTCTACATGGCCACTTCTCCTCTTGTTCCTGCTCCCTTACCTTCTTCCCCATCTTTCACCATCTTCCTACCCCTCTCTCTATGTGTGCTCATTGCTGGACTCCTCTTCTCTCCTCCCTCCTCCTCTCCTCTCCTCTTCTCTCCTCTCCTCTCCTCTCCTCTTCTCTCCTCTCCCCTCCTCTCCTCTCCTTCCTCTCCCCTCCCCTTCCCTCCCCTCCTCTCCTCTCCCCTCCCCTCCCCTCCTCTCCTCTCCCCTCCCCTCCTCTCTCCTCTCCCCTCCCCTCCCCTCCTCTTCCTCTTCTTCTTCCTCCCCTCTTGCTCTCTCTTTCTCTCTCTCTCTCCTCCTGACAAAGAAGAAATAAAGGTGTCAGTATTTGCAGATGATATGATAGTATAAATGAGCAGCCCCCAAAATTCTACCAGAGAACTGCTCCATCTGATAAACAACTTCAGCAAAGTGGACAGATATAGAGTTAACTCAAATAAATGAGTAGCCTTCTTTATACAAATGATAAACAGGCTGACAAAGAAATTACTGAAACTCCCTTCTCAATAGCCACAAATAATATAAAAGATCTTTGGGTAATTCTAACCAAACAAGTAAAAGACCTGTATGACTATAACTTCAAGTTTCTTAAGAAAAAAAATTGAAGAAGATTTCAGAAAATGGAGAGATCTCCCATGCTCAAGGATTGGCAGAATTAACTTAGTAAAAAATGGCCATCATATCAAAGGCAATCTACAGATTCAATGCAATCCTGATCAAAACCCAACAAAATCCTTTAAAGAAGAATGGAAAGAGCAATTATTAATTTCATGTGGAAAGGCAAAAAACACAGATTAGCATAATCAATTCTTAACAATAAAAGAATGGCTGGAGAAATCCCCATCCCTGACCTCAAGCAATGGTGATAAAAACTGCATGGTATTGGTACAGGGACAGACACCTTGATCAATGGAATAGAATTGAAGACACAGAAATAAAAACACACACTTATAGATACTTGATGTTTGACAAAGAACCCCAAAATATACAATGAGAAAAATAAAGCATCTTCAAAAAATGGTGCTAGTCTAATTGGTTGTCTGCATGTAGAAAAATGAAAATAGACCCATATTTGTCACCTTGTACAAAGCTTTTGTCTCTAGATGCATATGTAGCAGAAGATGGCCTAGTTGGCCATCATTGGAAAGAGAGGCCCCTTGGTCTTACAAACTTTATAAGTCCCAGTACAGGGGAATGCCAGGGCCAAGAAGTGGGAGTGGGCGGGTAGGGGAGCAGGGCAGAGGGAGGATTTAGGGAACTTTTGGGATAGCATTTGAAATGTAAATAAAGAAAATATCTAATTAATAAAAACATAAAAAAGTAATCTACAAAAAAGAAAAAAAAAAGCTCAAGTCCAAGTAGAGCAAGGACCTCAACATAAAACCAGATATATTGAATCTAATAGAAGAAAAAGTGAGAAAGAGCCTTGAACTCATTGGCACGGGTAAATTTTCTTAACAGAACTCTGATGGCTCAGGATCTAAGATGAAGAATTGATAAATGGGACCTTGTGAAACTGGAAAACTTCTGTAAGGCAAAGGACACTGTCAATCGGACAAATCAGCAATCTACAGATGGGGAAAAGAATCTTCACTAACACCACATTCAATAGAGGGCTAATATCCAAAATATATAAAGAACTCAAGAAGCTAACCACCAAAAAAACCCAAACAACCCAATCAAAAAATGGGGTACAGAACTAAACAGAGGAATCTCAAATGGCTGAGAAGCACCTAAAGAAATGTTCAAAGTCATTAGTGATCAGAGAAATGCAAATCAAAATGACCCTAAGATTCTATCTTACAATAATCAGAATGGCTAAGATCTAAACCATAGGTGACAGCACATGTTGGAGAAGATATGGAAAAGATGAACACTCCTCTATTGCTGATGGGATTGGAAACTGGTACAATCACACTGGAAACCAACCTGAAGGTTTGTCTTAGTCAGGGTTTCTGTTCCTGCACACACATCATGATCAAGAAACAAGTTGGGGAGAAAAGGGTTTATTCAGCTTACACTTCCACATGGCTATTCATCATCAAAGGAAGTTAGGACTAGAACCCAAGCAGGTCAAGGAATAGGAGCTGATGCAGAGGCCAGGGAGGGATGTTACTTACTGGCTTGCTTCCTTTGACATGGTCAGCTTGTTTTCTTATAGAACCCACGACTGCCTGCCCTGGTTGTCACCACCCACAATAGGCCCTCTCCCATTGATCACTAATTTAAAAATTGCCTTATAGCTGGATCTCAAGAATTTATCTTCTCGACTGAAGCTCCTTTCTCTGTGATAATTCCAGCTAGTGTCAAGTTGACACAAAAGTAGCCAGTACAAGGTTCCTCAGAAAACTGAAAGTATATCTACCTGAAGACTCAGATATACCACTCTTGGGAATATACTCAAAGATGCTTCACCATGCCACAGGGGCACCTGCTCCACTATATTCATAGCAGCTTTATTTGTGATAGCCAGAAGCTGGAAACAGCCCAGATTTCCCATGACAGAAAAGTGGATAAAGAAAAATGTGCTTTATTTACACTACTCAGCTATTAAAAACTAGGACATCTTGAGTTTTTCAGGCAAATAAATCAATGAACTAGAAAATATCACCCCGAGTGAGGTAACTCAGATCCAAAAGGACATGCATGGTATGTGTTCACTAATAAGTAAATGTTAGCAAAGATAAATAAATAAATAAATAAATAAATAAATAAATAAATAAAGTAGAGAGTACCCAAGATCCAGTCCACAGAACTCAAAAAAGTCAACAAGTTGAAGTGCCCAAGTGAGGACACTTCAGTCCCACTTGGGAGGGAGAAGAAAGCAATCACAAGTGGAGATGGAGGGAGGGAGGGAGGGACCTGGGAAGGAAAATGGATGGCTTCTGAAGAAGGAGTGGGGAGAGAGGGGAACCTGATCTGGTATTGGGTGAGGGAAAATGATGGAAGCCCCGAGGACCAGCAAAAAGAATAGAAACATGAAACCTGAGGAGGTAGAAGTTTGGGGGCACCCTCCAGAATGCACCAGAAACCTCAGAGGTGAGAGACATTCAGGACTCAAAGGGAAGGACCTTAGATAAAGTGCCCAACAGTAGGGAGCCGGAACTTATAGAGACCATCATCAGCAGGAAGACAGGACATCAAATGAGGGAGAGGGGCTCATCCCACAGTCACAACTCTGACCCATAATTGTTCCTGTCTGAAAGAATTACAGGGATGGAAATGGAGAGGAGCCTGAGGAAAAGAAGGTCCAGTGACAGGCCCAAAGTGGGATCCAGCTCAAGGGGAGGTCCCAAGGCCTGACACTATTATTGGGGCCATGGAATGCTCACAAAAAGGGACCTAGCATGACCACACTCTGGAAGTCCCAACAAGCAGCTGAAAGTGTTGGATGCAGATATTTGCACCTAACCAGTGGAAAGAAACTGTTGAATTAGGAAAGGCTGAAAGAAACTGAGGTGAAGGGTGATTCTGTAGGAGGACCAGCAGTCTCAATTAATCTGGACACCCAAGATATCTCAAACACTTGACTGCCAAACAGGCAGCATAGACCAGCTAATATGAGGCCCCAACACACATACATTAGAGGACTTCTGGGTCTGTTTTCATTCAGAGATGATACACCTAACCCCTCAAGAGACTGGAGGCCTCATGTGGTTTAGAAGTCAGGTCGGGTGGGGATATCCACGTAGAGACACGGGGTGGGAAGGAAATATGGGATATGGAACAGTTGAAGCGTAGGTGGCAGGGGAATAAAATATAAAATGTTAAAGATTAATTAATAATTAATTAAAATAGACCATTTTTTAAAACAAATCTCTTCTGTAAATGTATAAGCTTTAGGTAACCCATTCTCATGGACCAAAGAGACTTCATCCAGATAAGTATCTCTGCCAATAAATAGCCTAAATTCTCATTTGCTACCTATCCTAAAGGGTGGTATTCTTCTCTTGTGCCCTGGGATTGGGAATCCTCTTAAATACAACCACCAAGACCTAAGGGTTTCAAATGTACACCTAAGTAAAAACTTTGAACTCTAGATTAGTTCATTTCATCTGCTAATTACATCTTCCTATAGCCTTATTTTATAAGATGCCAACTTATTCCAGCACCAATGCCCAACTGAGCAAATAAAAAATCCACCAAAAGATGCCCCCCCCCCCCTTAAGTTGTCTTTCAAGAACAGACACTTATCTAGGACTAATTGGCTACTCTGGGTATTTTGTTGTTCCATACCAATTTGAGGATTTTCTTTCTCTTTATGTGAAGAATGAGGATATTGATAGTGATTTCATTGAATCAGTAAATTGTTTTGTTAGAAAGGTCTGTTTTAGAATGTTAATTCTACCAAGCTATATGCTTGGGAGGTCTTCAAATTCTAGTATGTTTCTTAATCTCTTTCTTCACACATTTAAAGTTGTCATTGTAGAGGTTTTTTTTTTTACCTCTTTTGTTATGTATATTCTAAATATTTTATTTTATTTGGGAAACTGGGAAGAGGAGCATGTCCATGATCTCTTTCTCAGCATGCTTATACTCATATGTATTAAGACTGGTAAATTTTTTAAGTCAATTATATATCATAACGCTTAACTAAAATTATTGCTACTTTCTGCAATTTTTCTAGGCAAGTTTTGGGAACATTGGGTATAAGATAATATAATATTCATTTGAAAATAATTGGACTTACTATTTTCTCATTTGTATCCCTTCTCTTGTCTAATTACTCCAGCTAATGCTTCAATCATGTTATGGATGAGCAGTATGGACAGTGGACAGTCCTCTCCCATTCCTGATTTTAATGGGGCTTATTAATGGTTTTATTCATTTAGGATGATGTTGGCCATGGGTTTGTCATACATACCTTTTATTATGTTGAAATATGAATATGCCTCCTACAGTCCTACTCGTTTAGGGCTTTTATGATGAAGCCATACTGAATCTTATCAAAAACTTTTTTTTTTTGCTTCTATTGAGATGATCATATGATTCTTGTATTTTTTGTTCATGTATTTGGTTTATTACATTTTTTTGTTCTTTGTTTTTCCATAGTATTGCTTTTTATTAAGGCATTTTTTATTAGATTTTTTCATTTACATTTCAAATGCTACCCCCAAAGCACCTATACCCTCACCCCACCCTGCTCCCTAACCCATCCACTTCTGATTTCTGGCCCTGGCATTCCCCTGTACTGGAGCATATGATCTTCTCAAGACCAAGGGACTTTCCTCCCATTGATGGCCAACTAGGCCATCCTCTGCTACAATTGCAACTAGAGACAAAGTGCTGGGTGGTACTGGTTAGTTCATATTGTTGTTCCTCCTATAGGGTAGCAGACCCCTTCAGCTCCTTGGGTAATTTCTCTAGCTCCTACATTAGGGGCCCTGTGTTCCATCCAATAGATGACTTTGAGCATCCATTTCTGTATTTGCCAGGTATTGGCATAGCCTCACAAGAGAGAGCTATGTCAGGGTCCTGTCAGCAAAATCTTGCTGGCATGTGCAATAGTGTTGGGTTTGGTGGTTGTATATGTGATAGATTCCCCAGGTGGGGCATTCTCTGGATGGTCTTTCCTTCCATCTCAGCACCAAACTTTGTCTCATATGTGTTAAAATAAAAAATAAAACAATGATCATAAAAGAGCCAAATATTCATTTGCCTAAGAATTTCATAATGATTATATGGCTTTTTTATGATCATGAATGGATCTGGAGGATATAATCCTGTGTGAGGTAACCCAATCACAAAAGAATACACATGGTATGTGTTCACTGATAAGGGGATATTAGACCAGAAACTTAGAATACCCAAGGTACAATTTGCAAAACACATGAAACTCAAGAAGAAGGAAACAAAAGTATGGATACTTCATTCCTTCTTAGAATGGGGAACAAAATACCCCTGGAAGGGGTTACAGAGACAAAGTTCAGTGAGACAAAGGAAGGACCATACAGAGTCTGCCCCAGCTGAGGATCCATCCAATAAACAACCACCAGACCCAGACACTATTGCATATGCCAGCAAGATTTTGCTGATAAGACCCTGATATAACTCTCTCTTGTGAGAGGCTATGCCAGTGCCTGGCAAATACAGAAGCAGATTCTCACAATCATCTATTGGATGGAACACAGGGGCCCCAATGAAGGAGCTAGAGAAAGCACCCAAGGAACTAAAGGGGTCTGCAACCCTATAGGAGGAACAACAATATGAACTAACCAGTACCCCCCAGAGCTTGTGTCTTTAGTTTTATATTTAGCAAAAGATGGCCTACTCAGCCATCAATGGGAAGAGAGGCCCTTGTCTTGCGAAGATTATATGCCCCAGTCCAGGGGAATGCCAGGGTCAGGAAACAGGAGTAGGAAGGTTGTGGAGCATGGCAGTGGGGTATATAAGGGACTTTCAGAGAGGAAACTAGGAAAGGGGGTAACATATAAAATGTAAATGAAGAAAATATAAAAAATTAACATTGAAAAAGGCAAATATCTAAATTTTTAAAAAAGATGCCTTTCAAGATATTTTAATATAAATTACTGGAATCAAAGAAAATACTATGGTACATGCCAACCCAAAATATGGTGAGGCAGAAAGTAAGAGACTTAAAATGAATCCTGACTGTACAAATGAGAAGAAAACAAATTTGGAGGGGTTGTGGAGAAAAGAAAATTCATGTAGTCCTATGGTTGACAGTATCTGTAGGGAGAAAGACTGAGAGACAGAAAAAGAGAAAGAATATAGCAAATAGCCCAGAAAACGACTACTTGATAGCTTTTTAAATTCAAGAAGGATTTTCATATAAGCTTATCCTTTTCTAGTTCCTATTTTGAATGGCTGCCTTACTACAAAGGAAAACTATCCCAATATGTGGGCTCAGTAAAGATGAAGCTTTTACTCTGTTGAATTCACATCATTGTGCCTAAAAGTGCATAAAATGACCTCCACAAAGACATGCACAAGATATGGAATGAGAAACATAATGCAACAAAATGTATGACTTCTTAATCGCCTTACCCTCCAGATAAAGTTTAAGAGGTTTCTAACTAATATGGAAACTGTGCCATTTGCCCACATGCTCCCAGGTTTATGTTCTAGCTTTCTCTCCATCTATTCTCCCTTGAAAGCCTGATCTGTATAAACTATATTAATCCCTACTTTATTCCAAGGTTTACATTTGGGTTTGACTAGGGAGATACCTTGTTGTAGATGAGACAGAAAATAAAGACAAGTTGCTGTTTTTGTTTCCAAGTATCTCTATATTTTTAACATATATCCCTCACTGTATTTATCTTGAGTCAACTGGGTTCCTTAACCAATGCAAGTTTCTCTACAAGATTCTTGACCAGTATTTTCTGTTTTATCTTCATTCCAGTAAAACAGTAGTAATCTTTGCTGATACCAGCTCTATGGTTCTTGAAATACCTTTTATAGTTACCATATATCTCACCTACATCTCATCTTCATTAATGGTGTTATTATTAGTCCCTCCTTGAATTATGTCAAGTCAAGAGAATCATTTCCCATTTGTGTTCTGAGTAATATAGACATAATATAATTTAGTTCTTTTTCCAAAATAATCTCCCTCATGTGCATCTTGATTTCCAAAAATTATAATTTCTTGAAAATGGATTTTCATTTGTGGAGATCTAAGGGGTCAAGAAGGAAATTACCAGTATGAGGAGACTTGTGTTCTTAACCATAGATGTGTTTCTGGAAACATTATTTCAGAGGACTGTAAGTGTCCTTGACATGTTCAAAGCTGTTTTTCAAAACTAAATTGGAAAAGGATTAGATTTAACTAAGATACTCAGGCAAAGAAAAAGTTTGTTAGTTTTATATTATCATGGCAAGTGCCATATATGATGTACTTGATAAATATTTGTTGAAAGAATTTGTATGTCAAAAGACAAAATTGGAACATTTGGTTTAAATAATTAAATTAGTTTGATTTTATATTCTTAGAACCCTGGAAAGAGTTCATTTTATAAAACAGAATAAATGTTCAGATGGACTGAACAGAGGAACCTCATTTTTGAAACAGAGAAAGACTACAATGAGAAACAAAAGAACAAAAGCAGATTAATCATGGTATTTCCTTTCCCAGATCCATACAGAGTACATCTCTCTCTCTCTCATTCTCTCTCTCTCTCTCTCTCTCTCTCTCTCTCTTACACACACACACACACACACATACACACAAACACACACACACTCACATACACACACACACAGAGAGAGAGAGAGAGAGAGAGAGAGAGAGAGAGAGAGAGAGAAAGAGAGAGAAAGAGAGAGAGAGAGAACTGGAGATATAGCCCAGGCAGGACCTTATACATAGAGATAAATCAACCAATCTGCCACTAAGCAAAAACCATCAGGCTGGCCATTTCCTTGTAAGAAGATAGGAAAATGAAACAATAGAAAAATGATCAGTTAACATCAAATTTATTTACTTACCATTTTTAAGCATTAAGACTGAGGGAATTTTATTATCATGGAAATTGAAAGCATCAGGACTGAGAAAATGTCCCTGTTTCTCTCCAACCAGATAAAACAATTTAATTTCTGCTTGATGATGTGGAAGGTTAGCATGACTGACGCCATTTTGATTTTTAGCATAGATTGTTGGTGCCTAGTGTAGAAGAATAATAAAAATTAAACTTTATTTGATTCGTTCCAGTTAGCGCCAGCCCAAGGCCACCTTGAGCGCAAACTCGGCGGGTGTTCCCGAGATCCCCAGAGGACTCTAAACACTGCAGGCACCCTAGCATACCAAGGATCTTGGGATCAATGGTGAGTAGAATGCAACATCTTTCCAAAACAACCCGGAGGGGCCTGTGCCAGCAGAAACAGGGAAATGGGAAACACACCTGACCAGCCACAGGGGTTAGTTCTGGTCCGGGCCAGTCCCGTGCCAACTTGGGTAAGAACTAAGTGGATGGTCTCATGGTCCCTAGAGGACTCTCCATGCTGCAAGTGCCCTAGCACACCCAGAATATTAGGATCACTGAGGAGAGTCAGCCTCAGAGAGGGCTCTGACCCTGGAAATCAGGTGAGAATGCCATCTTGTATCCTGGGTACCTCAGAGTCCAGTCCACACAGAAGAGCACGTAGGTCACAGAAGCAACAGAGCTTCTTGGACAGGGTCCCTTCAGGCCTCATTCTTACTCAGGAGGCAGAGCTGAGACCCAGAACTCTGGGCACCTTCGCCACCAGAGGAGAGACAGCCTCCAGAAAGGGCTCTGACCCCAACCGAGACAGGTGAGAATTCTATCTTATATCCCAGGTCTCTCAGAGACTAGTCTATGCAGGAGAGCACAGGGCCACAGAAGCAACAGAGCTTATTGGACAGGGTCCCTTCGGCCTTCATCTTCAGCAAAGAGGTGGATCTGAGCTCCAGACATCTGTGCACCTTCCCTGAAAGAGGAGAGATTGCCTGCAGAGAATGCTCAGACCACTGGGACTCAGGAGACAATTGGACTCCCAAGAGTGATGACAGAGGCTAACAGAATCACAGGAAGAACAAGCTCCAGTCAGAGACATCTAGAACATCTAACACCAGATATAACCAGATGGCAAAAGGCAAATGTAAGAATCTTAGTAACAGAAAACAAGATCATCAGTATCACAAGAAACCAATATGCCAACCACAGCGAGTCCTGGATACCCCAAAAGAACTGAAAAGCAAGATTCAAATTGAAAATCATATCCCATGATGCTGATAGAGGATTTTAAGAAGGACATTAGTAACTCACTTAAAGAAATACAGGAGAACACTGCTAAACAGGTAGATATCCTCAAACAATTAGAGGAAAACACTGCTAAACAGTAGAAATCCATAACGAGGAAACACAAAAATCCCTTAAAGAAATACAGGAATACACAACAAAACAGGTGATGGAATTAAACAAAACCATCCAAGATCTAAAAATGGAAGTAGACACAATGAAGAAAACTCAAAGGAAGACAACTCTGGAATTAGAAATCCTAGGAAAGAAATCAAGAGCATCACCAACAGAATACAAGAGATGGAAGAGAGAATCGCAGGGGCAGAAGATACCATAGAAAACATTGACACAACAATCAAAGAAAATGTAAAATGCAAAAAGATCCAGATCCAAAATATCCAGAAAATTTAGGACACAATTAGAAGACCAAACCTAAAGATAATAAGTATAAATAAGAATGAAGATTTTCAACTTAAAGGGCCAGTAAATATCTTCAACAAAATTAGACAAGACTTCCCTAACCTAAAGAAAGAGATGCCCATAAACATACAAGAAGCCTACAGAACTCCAAATAGACTGGACCAGAAAAGAAATTCCTCCAGACACATAATAATCAGGACAACAAGTGCACTAAGTAAAGACAGAATATAAAAGCAGAAAGGGAAAGAGGTTAAATAACATATAAAGGTAGACCTATTAGAATTACACCAGACTTCTCACCAGAGACTATGAAAATTAGAAGATACTAGACAGATGTTATATAGACCCTAAGAGAACACAAATGTCAACCCAGGTTACTATACCCAGCAAAACTCTCAATTACAATGGATGGAGAAAACAAAGTTTCATAGCAAAACCAAATTCACACAATAATGTTACACAAATCAAGCCCTTCAAAGATAATAAAGAGAAAACTCTAACACAAGGATGGAAATGACACCCTAGAAAAAGCAAGAAATTAATCTTTCAACAAACCTAAAAGAAGAAAGCCACAAGAAGAGAACCCCAACTCTAATAACAAAAATAACAGGAAGCAACAATTACTTTTTCTTAAAATCTCTTAATATCAATGGACTCAATTCCCCAGTAAAAAGACATAGACTAACAGACTTGTTACATAAACAGGACCCAACTTTTTGCTGCATGCAGGAACTCACCTCATGGACAAACACAGACACTACCTCAGAGTGAAAGGCTGGAAAATAATTTTCCAAGCAAACAGTCCAAGGAGACAAGCTGGAGTAGCCATTCTAATATCGAATAAAATTGACTTCCAACCTAAAGTTATCAAAACAAACAAACAAACAAACAAAAAACAAAAAACAAACAAACCAAAAAAAAAAAAAGGGGGGGGGCATTTCATACTCATCAAAGGTAAAATCTTTCAAGATGAATTCTCAATTCTGAATATCTATGCTCCAAATGCAAGGGCATACAAATTCATTATGGAAACTCTAATAAAGTTCAAACCACACATTGCACCTCATACAATAATACTGGGAAAGCTAAGCACTTCACTCTCATCAATGGGCAGATCCTGAAAACAGAATCTAAACAGAGACACATTGAAACTAACAGAAGTTATGAAACAAAAGGATTTAACAGATATATACACAACATTTTGTATTAAAACAAAAGGATATACCTTCTTTTCAGCACCTCATAGTACCTTCTCCAAAAGTGACCATGTAATTGGTCATAAAACAGATCTCAACAGATACAAAATATTGAAATTATCCCATGCATCCTATCAGATCACCACAGACTAAGGCTGATCTTCAATAACAATATAAATAATAGAAAGCCAACATTCATGTGGAAGCTTATCAAGACTCTACTCAAATATACTTTGGTCAAGGGTAAAATAAAGACATTTTAGAGTTTAATGAAAATGAGGAGACAACATACCCAAACTTATGGGAAACAATGAAAACATTCCTAAGAGGAAAACTCAGAGGGGGCCAGCGGATCCCTTCCCTTCCAGTCCACACCGCTCCAGTGCAGGGCACAAGGCCCATGGGCTGTGCACCCGACCAGGTTTCCGGGGGGACTCTCGTAGCGATCTCAGGACCACTGGTGAGAGGAACACACATCTGTTCCAGTCCAATCTCGTGGGACCTGAGTCTGTGGCAGGGAGATAGACAAGGGGGCAGCGGACCCCTTGCCTTCTGGCCCACACTGCTCCAGCACCGGGCGCAGGAGACACCAGCCAGGAGAGTGATAAAGGCCCAGAGCAGGACAGACTCTCCCTTCCAGTCTGGTCCGGTGCACCCCACACCAGCCCAGGTGTCGGGCGCAGGCTCTGCGCACTCTCCCTGAGGCCCCTTTGGAACTCCCCAGGCTATCTTGGGACCACAGGTGAGCAGCTGAACTCAGCAGCTGTTCCGGCCCAATCGCAAGTGACCTGAGACACCAGCCGAGAGACTGATAAAGGCCCAGGGCAGGACAGACACTCCCTTCTGGTCTGCACCAAAACCAGGTATTCTTGGGCAGAGATGGCAGGAGGTAAGCATAAGAACAGAAGCAACAGAATCCAAGGCATCACCAGATCCAAACTAACCCACAAGTTCAAGTCCTAGATACAACAGCAAACCAGAAAAACAGGACATGGATATAAAGTCACTCCTCATGATGACGATGGAGGACTATAAGAAGTAAATGCAGGAAAACACAGATAAACAACTAGAAGCATTTAAAGAGGAAAAACTTAGAGAGTTACAGGAAAACAATACCAAACAGGTGATGGAATTGAACAAGAACATCCAGGACCTAAAAATGGAAGTAGAAAAAATTAAGAAAAACCAAAAAGAGATAACCCTAGAGATAGAAACCATAGGAAAAAAATCAGGAACCATAGATATGAGCATCAGCAAAGGAATACAAGAGATAGAAGAGAGAATCTCAGGCTCAGAAGATTCTATAGGGAGCATAGACAAGACAATCAAAGAAAATGCTAAATGCAAAAAGACCCTAACACAAAATATCCAGGAAATCCAGGATACAATGAGAAGACCAAACATAAGGATAATAGGAGTAGATGAGAAGGAAGACTATCAAACTAAAGGGCCAGCAAATATCTTCAACAAAATAATAGAAGAAAACTTTCCATACCTAAAGAATGAGATGCCCATAAACATACAAGAAGCCTACAGAAGTCCAAATAGGTTGGACCAGAAAAGAAATTCCTCCCAACACATAATAATCAGAACAACAAACACACTAAATAAAGAGAGAATATTAAAGGCAGCAAGGGAAAAAAGTCAAGTAACATATAAGGGCAGGACTATCAGAATTACTCCAGACTTCTCACCAGAGACTATGAAAGCCAGAAGATCATGGACAGAGACTATACAGACACTAAGAGAACACAAATGCCAGCCCAGGCTACTATACCCAGCAAAACTCTCATTTACCATAGATGGAGAAACCAAAGTATTCCATGACAAATTCAAATTCACACAATATCTCTCCACAAATCCAGCCCTTCAAAGGATAATAACAGAAAAACACCAAAGAAGGATGGAAACTCTGCCCTAGAGAAAGCAAGAGAGTAATCCTTCAACAAACCTAAAAGAAGACAGCCACAAGAACAGAATCCCAACTCTAAAAACAAAAATGACAGGAAGCAACAATTACTGTTCCTTAATATCGCTTAATATCATTGTACTCAATTCTCCGATTAAAAGACATAGACTATCAGACTGGCTACACAAACAGGACTCAACATTTTGCTGTCTACAAGAAACACACCTCAGGAAAAAAGATAGACACTACCTCAGAGTGAAAGGCTGGAAAACAATATTCCAAGCAAACGGCCCAAAGAAAAAAGCTGGGGTAGCCATTCTAATATTGACTAAAATAGACTTTCAACCCTAAATTATCAAAAGAGACAAAGAGGGGCACTTCATACTCATCAAAGGCAAAATCTTCCAAGGGGAACTTTCAATTCTGAATATCTATGCTCCATGTGCAAGGGCAGCCACTTTCATTAAAGAAACTTTAGTAAAGCTTAAAACACACATTGCATCTCACACAATAATAGTGGGAGACTTCAACACCCCACTCTCATCAATGGACAGATCCTGGAAACAGAAACTAAACAGAGACTCAATCGAATAAACAGAAGCTATGAAACAAATGGACTTAACAGATATTTACAGAATATTTCATCCTAAAACAAAAGGATATAACTTTTTCGCAGCACCTCATGGCACCTTCTCCAAAATTGATCACATAATTGGCCACAAAACAGCCCTCAACAGATTCAAAAATATTGAAATTGTCCCATGCATCCTAGGAGATCACCATGGACAAAGGCTGCTCTTCAATAACAACATAAGTAGCAGAGCACCATCATTCACTTGGAAACTGAACAACACTCTACTCAATGATACTTTGGTCAAGGAAGGAATAAAGAAAGAAATTAAAGACTTTCTAGAGTTTAATGAAAATGAAGCCACAACATACCCAAACTTATGGGATACAATGAAAGCATTCCTGAGAGGTAAATTCATAGCTCTGAGTTCCTACAAAAAAAANGATGAACTGGCTGAGAAAGAGATCAGGGAAACATCACCCTTCACAATAGTCACTAACAGTATAAAATATCTTGGTGTGACTCTTACGAAGGAAGTGAAAGATTTGTATGACAAGAACTTCAAGTCTCTGAAGAAAGAAATTGAGGAAGATCTCAGAAGATGGAAGGATCTCCTATGCTCATGGATTGGCAGAATCAATAAGGTAAAAATGGCTATCATGCCAAAAGCTATCTACAGATTCAATGCAATCCTCATCAAAATTCCAACTCAATAGTTCAAGGATCTAGAAAAGACAATCAGCAAGTTCATCTGGAATAACAAAAAATATAGACTAGGGAAAACTCTTCTCAACAATAAAGGAACCTCTGGTGGAATCACCATGCCTGACCTCAAACTGTGCTACAGAGCAATCATAATAAAAACTGCATGGTACTGGTACAGCAACAGACAGGTAGATCAATGGAATAGGATCGAAGACCCAGAAATGAATCCACACATCTATGGTAACCTGATCTTTGACAAGGTAACTAAAACTATCCAGTGGAAAAAAGACAGCCTTTTCAACAAATGGTGCTGGCACAACTGGCAGCTATCATGTAGAAGACTGGGAATTGATCCATTCTTATCTCCTTGTACTAAGGTCAGGTCTAAGTGGTTGAAGGACCTCCACATAAAACCAGAGACACTGAAACTTATAGAGGAGAAAGTGGGGAAAGCCTCGATGATATGGGCACTGGGGAAAAATTCCTGAACAAAACAGCAAAGGCTTGTGCTGTAAGATCAAGAATTGACAAATGGGACCTCATAAAGTTGCAAAGCTTCTGTAAGACAAAAGAGACTGTCATCAAGACAATAGGGACACCAACCGATTGGGAAAGGATCTTTACCAATCCTAAATCAGATAGGGGACTGATATCCAATATATATAAAGAACTCAAGAAGGTGGACACCAGAAAATCAAATATCCCCATTAAAAAGTGGGGCACAGAGATAAACAAAGAACTCTCAACTGAGGAATACCGAATGGCTGAGAAGCACTTGAAAAAATGTTCAACATCCTTAATCATCAGAGAAATGAAGATCAAAACTACCCTGAGATTACACCTCACACCAGTAAGAATGGCTAAGATCAAAAATTCAGGTGACAACAGATGCTGGCATAGATGTGGAGAAAGGGGAACATTCCTCCATTGTTGGTGGGAATGCAAGCCGGTTCAACCACTCTGGAAATCAGTCTGGTGGTTCCTCTGAAAATTGGACATAGTACTACTGGAAGATCCTGCAATACCCCTACTGGGCATATATCTAGAACATATTCCATCTGGTAATATGGACACATGTTCCACTATGTTCATAGCAGCCTTATTCATAATACCCAGAAACTGGAAAGAACCCAGATGTCCCTCAACAGAGGAATGGATACAAAAACTTTGGTATATTTACACAATGGAGTACTACTCAGCTATTAAAAACAAAAAAATATATGAAATTCCTAGGCAAATGGATGGATCTGGAGGCCATCATCCTGAGTGAAGTAACCCATTCACAAAAGAACTCACATAACATGTACTCACTGATATGTGGATATTAGCCCAGAAACCTAGACTACACAAGATACAATTTACTAAACACATGAAACTCAAGAAGAAGGAGGATCAAAATGTGGACACGTCACCCCTTCCTAGAATTAAGAACAAAGCACACATTGAAAGAGTTACAGAGATCATGTGTGAAGCTGAATCNTAGGGAAAACTCTTCTCAACAATAAAGGAACCTCTGGTGGAATCACCATGCCTGACCTCAAACTGTACTACAGAGCAATCATAATAAAAACTGCATGGTACTGGTACAGCAACAGACAGGTAGATCAATGGAATAGGATCGAAGACCCAGAAATGAATCCACACATCTATGGTAACCTGATCTTTGACAAGGTAACTAAAACTATCCAGTGGAAAAAAGACAGCCTTTTCAACAAATGGTGCTGGCACAACTGGCAGCTATCATGTAGAAGACTGGGAATTGATCCATTCTTATCTCCTTGTACTAAGGTCAGGTCTAAGTGGTTGAAGGACCTCCACATAAAACCAGAGACACTGAAACTTATAGAGGAGAAAGTGGGGAAAGCCTCGATGATATGGGCACTGGGGAAAAATTCCTGAACAAAACAGCAAAGGCTTGTGCTGTAAGATCAAGAATTGACAAATGGGACCTCATAATGTTGCAAAGCTTCTGTAAGACAAAAGAGACTGTCAACAAGACAATAGGGACACCAACTGATTGGGAAAGGATCTTTACCAATCCTAAATCAGATAGGGGACTGATATCCAATATATATAAAGAACTCAAGAAGGTGGACACCAGAAAATCAAATATCCCCATTAAAAAGTGGGGCACAGAGATAAACAAAGAACTCTCAACTGAGGAATACCGAATGGCTGAGAAGCACTTGAAAAAATGTTCAACATCCTTAATCATCAGAGAAATGAAGATCAAAACTACCCTGAGATTACACCTCACACCAGTAAGAATGGCTAAGATCAAAAATTCAGGTGACAACAGATGCTGGCATAGATGTGGAGAAAGGGGAACATTCCTCCATTGTTGGTGGGAATGCAAGCCGGTTCAACCACTCTGGAAATCAGTCTGGTGGTTCCTCTGAAAATTGGACATAGTACTACTGGAAGATCCTGCAATACCCCTACTGGGCATATATCTAGAACATATTCCATCTGGTAATAAGGACACATGTTCCACTATGTTCATAGCAGCCTTATTCATAATACCCAGAAACTGGAAAGAACCCAGATGTCCCTCAACAGAGGAATGGATACAAAAACTTTGGTATATTTACACAATTTAGTACTACTCAGCTATTAAAAACAAAAAAATATATGAAATTCCTAGGCAAATGGATGGATCTGGAGGCCATCATCCTGAGTGAAGTAACCCAATCACAAAAGAACTCACATAACATGTACTCACTGATATGTGGATATTAGCCCAGAAACCTAGACTACACAAGATACAATTTACTAAACACATGAAACTCAAGAAGAAGGAGGATCAAAATGTGGACACGTCACCCCTTCCTAGAATTAAGAACAAAGCACACATTGAAAGAGTTACAGAGATCATGTGTGAAGCTGAATCTAAAGGATGGACCCAATGACTGCAGCTGCCAGGGATCCATCCCACAATCAGCCACCAAACATAGACACTGTAGCATATGCCAGCAAGATAGTGCTGAAAGGGCCCGGATATAGCTGTCTCATCGAGAATATACCAATCCCTGGCAAACATGGAGGTGGAATTTCACAGTCAGCTATTAGATGGAACACAGGGTTCCCAAGGAAGGAGCTAGAGAAAGTACCCAAGGAGCTGAAGGGGTCTTCAACCCTATAGGTGGAAGAATCACATGAACTAACTAGTACCCCCTGAGCTCATGTCTCTAGCTGCATATATAGAAGAGGATGGCCTATTTGGCCATCATTGGGAAGAGAGGCCCCTTGGTCATTCAGACTTTATATGCCCCAGTACAGGGGAATGCCAGGGCCAAGATGTGGGAGCTGGTGGTTAGGGGAGCAGGGCTGGGAGGTGGGATGTTATAGGGAACTTTCTGGATAATACTTGAAATGTAAATGAAGAAAATATCTAATAAAAGTTGGAAAAAAAGAAGAAAACTCATAGCTTTGAGTGCTGCCAAAAAGAAACTAGTGTGAGCATACAGTAGCAGCTTGACTGCACACCTAAATGTGCTAGAACAAAAGGAAGCAAATTCAGCCAAGAGGACTAGACAGCAATTGGAAACAAAAAGAACTATATGAAGAATCATCCAATCCAGGAGCTGGTTCATTGAGAATATCAACAAGATAGATAACCCTTAGCCAGCCTAATTAGAGGGCACAGGGACAGTATCCTAATTAACAAAAACAGAAATGAACAAGGAGACATAACAACAGAACACGAGGAAATCCAAAACATCATCATATCCTACTACAAAAGGCTATATTAAACAAAACTGGAAAACCTAGATGAAATGGACAATTTCCTAGACAGACACCAGGTACAAAGGTTAAATCAGGAACAGATTAATGATCTAAACAGTCCCATTTCCCCTCAAGAAATAGAAGTGCTCTTTAATCGCCTCCCAATCAAAAATATCCCAGGACCAAATGGGTTCAGTGCAGAGTTCTATCAGAACTTCAAAGAAGACCTAATTTCAATTCTCCTCAAACTCTTCTACAAACTAGAAACAGAAGGTACTCTATGGAATTCATTCTATGAAGCCACAATTGTTCTGATACCTAAACCACATAAAGACCCAAAAAGTAAGAGTACTTCTGACCAATTTCCCATATGAATATCAATACAAAACTACTCAATAATATTCTCACAAATGGAATCCAAGAATACATCAAACGATAATCCACCATGATCAAGTAAGCTTCATCACTGGAATACAGGGATTGTTTAATATACAGAAATCCATCAATGTAATCTATTATATAAACAAACTCAAAGAAAAACACCACATGAACATCTCATTAGATGCTGAGGAAGCATTTAACAAAATCCAACACCAATTTATGATAAATTCTTGGAAAGATCAGGAATTCAAAGCCCATATCTACACGTAATGAAAATAATATACAGCAAAAGAGTAGCCAACATCAAACTAAATGGAGAGAAACTAGAAGCAATCCCACTAAAATTATGGACTAGACAAGGCTGCCCACTTTCTCCCTATCTATTCAATGTAGTACTTGATGTCCTACCCAGAACAATTCGATAACAAAAGGAGATCAAGGGGGGTGCAATTGGAAAAGAATAAATCAAAATATCACTATTTGCAGATAACATGATAGTATATATAAGTGACCCGCAAAATTCCACCTGAGAACTCCTAAACCTGATAAACAGCTTCAGTGCAATAGCTGGATATAAAATTTACTTAAACAGATTAGTGGCCTTTCACTACACAAAGGATAAACAGGCTGAGAAAGAAGTTAGGGAAACAACACCCTTCACAATAGTCACAAATACTATAAAATACCTTGGTGTGACTCCAACTAACAAACTGAAAGATCTGTATGTTAAGAACTTCAAATTTCTGAGGGAAGAAATTGAAGAAGATCTGAGAAGACAGAAAGACCTTCCATGCTTATAGATTGGCAGGATTAATATTTTAAAAATGGCTATTTTGCTGAAAGCAATTTCCAGATTCAACACAATCCCCATCAAAATTCCAAGTAATTTATTCACCAAATTAGAAAGGGTAATTTGAAAATTCATCTTGAATAACAAAAAACCTAGAAGAGCAAAAAAATATTCTCAACAATAAAAGAGCTGGGCAGTGTTGGCACACGCCTTTAATCCCAGCACTTGGGAGGCAGAGGCAGGCGAATTTCTGAGTTTGAGGCCAGCCGATCCCTTAACTCAAGCTGTACTACAGAGCAATTGTGATAAAAACTGCATGGTACTTGTATAGTGACAGACAGGTAGATCAATGTAATAGAATTGAAATCCCTAAATGAACCCATATAACTATGGCCACTTGATCTTTCACAAAGGAGATCAAACCATCCAGTGGAAAGAAGATAGCATTTTCCACAAATGATTCTGGCTCAACTGACTGTTAGCATGTAGAAGAATGGGAATTGATCCATTGCACAAAGCTGAAGTTTATGTGGATCAAGGAACACCACATAAAACCAGAGACAGTTAAATTTATTGAGAAGAAAGTGGGGAAGAGCCTAGAAGATATGGGTAAAGGGGAAATAATTCCTGAAAAGAACAGCAATGGCTTATGCTGTGAGATCGAGAATCAACAAATGGAACCTCACAAAATTGCAAAGCTTTTGTAAGGCAAAAGACACTGTCAATAAGATGAAAAGGCAAACAAGAGATTGGGAAAAAATCTTTACCAATTCTAAATCAGATAGGAGACTAATATCGAATATATTCAAAGAACTCAAGAAGCTAGACTCCAGAAAATCAAATAATCCCATTAAAAAATTGGGTACAGAGCTAAACAAAGAATTCTCAACTGAGGAATACCGAATGGCTGAGAAACACCTGAAAAAATGTTCAACATCCTTAATCATCAGGGAAATGCAAATCAAGACAACCTTGAGATTCCACTTCACATCAGCCAGAATAGTAAAGATCAAATATTCAGGTGACAGCAGATGCTGGTGAGGATGTGGAGATAGAGGAACACTCCTCCATTGCTGGTGGGATTGCAAGCTGGTACAACCACTCTGGAAATCAGTCTGGTGGTTCCTCTGAAAATTGGACATAATACTACTGGAGGATCCAGCAATTCCTCTCCTGGGCATATACCTAGAAGATGTTCCAACTTGTAATAAGGACACATGCTCCACTATGTTCATAGCAGCCTTACTTATAATAGCCAGAAGCTGGTATGAACCCAGAAGTCCCTCAACAGAGGAATGGATACAGAAAATGTGGTACATTTACATATTCTAGTAACATTCAGCTATTAAAAACAATAAATTTATGAAATTCTCAGGCAAATGGATGTATCTGAAGGATATCATTCTGAGTGAGGTAACCCAATCACAAAAGAATACAAATGATATGCACTAACTTATAAGTGGATATTAGCCCAGAAACTTAGAATACCCAAGATTCAATTTGCAAAACACCTGAAACTCAAGAAGAAGGAAGACCAAAGTATGAATACTTTGGTCTTCCTTACAATGGGGAACAAAATACCCATGGAGGAAGTTACAGAAACATAGTTAGGAGCTGAGATTGAAGGAATGATCACCCAGAGACTACCTCACCTGGGGATCCATCTCATAAACAGCCACCAAACGCAGACACTATTGCATATGCCAGCAAGAATTTTCTGACAAAACCCTGACATAGTTCACTCTTGTGAGGCTATACCATTGCCTGGCAAACACAGAAGTGGATGCTCACAGTCATCTATTGGATGGAATACAGAGGCCCCAATGGAGGACTTAAAGAAAGTACCCAAGGAGCTGAAGGGGTCTGCAACCCTATAGAAGGAACAACAATATGAATTAACCAGTACCCCAAGAGCCTGTGTCTCTAGCTGCAAACGTAGGAGAAGATGGCCGAGTCCTCCATCAGTGGGAGGAGAGGCCCTTGGTCTTTTGAAGAGTATATGCCCCAGTATAGGGGAATGTCATAGCCAGGTAGCAGGAGTGAGTGCTTTGGGGAGCATGGTGTGGAGAAATTATAGGGGACTTTCATGATAGCATTTGAAATGTAAATGAAGAAAATATCTATTAAAATTATAATTTTTATAAAACAAATGATTTGTCAGAAAGTAATCAGAAAATGACAGAGTGAAAGTTGGGAAAACATTAAAATATGCTGCTTATTTTGTGTTTCTTTTTCACCAAGGTAGTTAGTGCTTTGGTTATATCTGAGGAATTATTTGATTTTTATGTGTGCTTTCATCCCTCACTGAAGATAAAAGACCTAAGAGCTTTTAACTTTGCCTCTTTTTTTTTTCTTTCTTTAAAGCCCTCCCAATATTTCAATATGCTTAGTAGCCAAAATTTCCTTGTCTTCTTATCACAAACATAAAATTATTTGCCATTCTAAAGTGATGTGCAGAGTGGCTGTCCCAGTTATTTAATATATGTTTCTCTCCTTTATTTCTATATATTACATTTTTGCCACTATTGCAAAATATATGGATATGAACATACCTAAAGTTGAAAACAAAAAGGAGTTAGTGGGACATGTGCATGTTGTGAGAGGTTAGTCTTCCATTTGACAAGGGAAGAAAGGACACTGGCAGACAAGCCCAGAACTGTTGTTATGTACTAGAGATACTATGAATCTAATGAAGGCCTTGGCACATTTCCTAAAGATCAATACATCTTTTAAATTATTTCCAAAATATTCTACTAAGAAAAGTAGAATTTAGGGATCTCTGATAATCAACTTTAGCTTTGGTATTTAGCCATAATGTAATGGTTCCCTAATACCTTAGCCTTTGAGAGGCTAAAAAGCTAAATAACCACTTCAACATCCTTTCTGGCCTCCATAAACAACTCTCTTATTATTATTGAAAAGACTTGTAATTCTTTTTGATGTATTACTAACATCTGAGCACTCATCTTATAATTGTTATAATCACTATAATATTTGAAATGAAAATCTACTTATGAGCTTTATATACTAAATTTATGTCAGTCAGTACAAGTACAAGTATGTAATTGTTATTGTAAGTGAAATTTAATATAATTTTAAAAATATTTTATTGCCCTACTTCAGCTAAAATTGTAGCAATTATAAAAATACTGACTCAAAACCAGAACATTTTGTCTAGTCATAATGTTTGATGATTCACTGTTTTCCAATTAGACAGAGTCACAGGAGAAAGTGAAGCATGGTGAGAACATTCAATGTAACTAGAGTGTTAGGAATCTTGAAGAACCGAAGTCCATAGAGAAGAGCTGCAGAACTGTTGACCATGGACCACTTAAAGATTTCCAACTTAAGAAAGATGGGTATCTGTATCTCAGTTACCATATGAAAGCCTAGGTTGATTTCTCGTCTTTGAGAATAGTCCAACTTGGAATTTGAAAGTTCTTTCCCACAGAATCTGGAATCAATGATTTCAACATTTTCCTTTTCTTCAGAAGCCAGAGTTATAGGTTGATGAGTTATTGACCCATTTATTTGTTGTCTCAGAAATAAATTAAGTCTAATTATACTATGCTTTAAGAAATAGAAGAGAATTAAATGAGGAGAAACTGATCTCTAATATGTAAATCTCTTTACTTAAAAAAAAAAGGTTTGAGTCAAGCAACTATAGACAGAAAAATATCCCACTGGTGCATTTAGTTCAACATGCTGAACAGGCATGAATTTAATAACTCATCGATCCTCCTGATAATAATATGTACCATTTATAAATAATTATAACTCTATGTCCTTTAAAAACTCAACCCTGATATACTACTCAACTTGGATGCAACTTGAATGCACTTGGAACAGGGAGCTCAACAGAGATGGAGATCTGGCAATGCCAGAGGACAATGGTTTCATAATTTACCTGTCTCTGAATTTAACATCCTTAGTACAGATCTTTTCAGTTACACAAACACAAATTTTGAGTAGAAATAAGACAGAAAATTTCCCCCTTAAAACACCTATTACTGATCTTTCCTCTGAGCCCAGCGGACACAGCTAGGGACACCCCAGGACTTTAAGATTGCATCGGGGTTACACGTCAGTGCAGTGCAGAGGTGGTGTTGGGAGCAGTGGGTCAGCAGTTGCCCCCAGGGGCAGGATCCGAGAACTCCGCCCCACCAGAGGCTGGGCCTCTCCCAGCCAGAGCACCCGCCACCCCGCCATCTTTCCTCTGAGCCCAGCTGACACAGCTAGGGACACCCCAGGACTTGAAGATCACATCGGGGTGACGCATGAGTGCAGTGCAGAGGTGGTGTTGGGAGCAGTAGGTCAGCAGTTGCCCCCAGGGGCAGAAGCCGAGAACTCCGCCCCACCGGAGGCTGGGCCTCTCCCAGCCAGAGCACCTGCCACCCCGCCATCTTTCCTCTGAGCCCAGCAACTCCAGGACTTTAAGACCACATCAGGAGCTCAGGGACCGGGCCTCAGGATCTGTGCACTCTCTTAGGCTCTTTCAGGACTCCCCAAGCTATCACTGGAAGTGAGGTGAGCAGGGGCACGCAGCCTCTGTTCCAGCCCAATCTCGTGGAACTTGTAACATCAGCCAGGAGATTGATAAGGGCCCAGGGCAAAACAGCGGGTCCTTTCTGGTCTATACCAACGCCAGGTCTCTTCGGGCAGGGATGGCAGGAGGAAAGCGCAAGAACAGAAGCAACAGAATCCAAGGGTAATTGGCATCACCAGACCCAAACTCACCTACCACATCAAGTCCTAGATACAACAGCACACCAGAAAAGCAGGACATGGATATAAAATCACTGGTCAGGATGATGATGGAGGACTATAAGAAGGAAATACAGGAAAACAAAGATAAACAACTAGAAGCATATAAAGAGGAAAAACTTAGTTACAGGAAAACACAGATAAACAACTAAAAGCATTTAAAGAGGAAATACTGAGAGAGTTACAGGAAAAGAATACCAAACAGGTGATGGAATGGAACAAAACCATCCAGGACCTAAAAATGGAAGTAGAAACAATTAAGAAAAACCAAAAGAAGATAGCCCTGGAGATAGAAACCATAGGGAAAAAAACAGGAACCATAGATATGAGCATCAGCAAAGGAATACAAGAGATAGAAGAGAGAATCTCAGGCACAGAAGATTCTATAGGGAGCATAGACAAGACAATCAAAGAAAATGCTAAATGCAAAAAGACCCTAACACAAAATATCCAGGAAATCCAGGACACAATGAGAAGACCAAACATAAGGATAATAGGAGAAGATGAGAAGGAAGACTATCAAACTAAAGGGCCAGCAAATATCTTCAACAAAATAATAGAAGAAAACTTTCCATACCTAAAGAATGAGATGCCCATAAACATACAAGAAGCCTACAGAACTCCAAATAGGCTGGACGAGAAAAGAAATTCCTCCCGACACATAATAATCAGAACAACAAACGCACTAAATAAAGACAGAATATTAAAGGCAGCAAGGGAAAAAGGTCAAGTAACATATAAGGGCAGGCCTATCAGAATTACTCCAGACTTCTCACCAGAGACTATGAAAGCCAGAAGATCATGGACAGAGATTATACACATGCTAAGAGAACACAAATGCCAGCCCAGACTACTATACCCAGAAAAACTCTCATTTACCATAGATGGAGAAACCAAAGTATTCCATGACAAATTCAAATTCACACAATATCTCTCCACAAATCCAGCCCTTCAAAGGATAATAACAGAAAAACACCAAAGAAGGATGGAAACTCTGCCCTAGAGAAAGCAAGAGAGTAATCCTTCAACAAACCTAAAAGAAGAAGGCCACAAGAACAGAATCCCAACTCTAAAAACAAAAATGACAGGAAGCAACAATTACTGTTCCTTAATATCGCTTAATATAAATGGACTCAATTCTCCGATAAAAAGGCATAGACTATCAGACTGGCTACACAAACAGGACCCGACATTTTGCTGTCTACAAGAAACACACCTCAGGAAAAACGACAGAAACCACCTCAGAGTGAAAGGCTGGAAAACAATATTCCAAAAAACGGCCCAAAGATAAAAGCTGGGGTAGCCATTCTAATATCGAATAAAACAGACTTTCAACCCAAAATTATCAAAAGAGACAAAGAGGGGCACTTCATACTCATCAAAGGCAAAATCTTCCAAGAGGAACTTTCAATTCTGAATATCTATGCTCCAAATGCAAGGGCAGCCACTTTCATTAAAGAAACTTTAGTAAAACTTAAAACACACATTGCACCTCACACAATAATAGTGGGAGACTTCAACACCCCACTCTCATCAATGGACAGATCCTAGAAACAGAAATTAAACAGAGACTCAGTGGAACTAACGGAAACTATGAAACAAATGGACTTAACAGATATATACAGAATATTTCATCCTAAAACAAAAGGATACACCTGTTTCTCAGCACCTCATGGCCCTTCTCCAAAATTGATCACATAATTGGCCACAAAACAGCCCTCAACAGATTCAAAAATATTGAAATTGTCCCATGCATCCTATCAGATCATGATGGACTAAGGCTGCGCTTCAGTAACAACATAAGTAGCAGAAGACCATCATTCACTTGGAAACTGAACAACAATCTACTCAATGATACTTTGGTCAAGGAAGGAATAAAGAAAGAAATTAAAGACTTTCTAGAGTTTAATGAAAATGAAGCCACAACATACCCAAATTTATGGGACACAATGAAAGCATTCCTGAGAGGTAAATTCATAGCTCTGAGTTCCTATAAAAAAAAAAAAAAATGG
>LR751151.1:0-62942 GCA_902729485.2 Mus minutoides
ATATGAGATGGTAGAGAGGAAGGAAACATTTAAGCCAGCCAGTCCACTGTTTCCCTTCTAGCAAAGGCCTTAGAGGAGCTCAGATCTTGTGAATACTCTTTTCTTTAAAGGGGGGGGGGGGGGGGGGGAGTTTGGGGTAGAAAACTAAATAAAAATTCAGAACAAACTATATACGCACACACATACATTCACACACAAGAAAATAAAACAATAAAATTTTTAAAAATCAAAGCCTCTCCAGAGCCATCTCAAAACAAAATAGTTCTCTCCCGCGCAGGTGCAGGCAGGGAGCGAGTTCTCTCCCGCGCAGGTGCAGGCAGGGAGCGAACGGGACAATTACTCTTCAATCAATGTGTCTTTCTCCCCATACTTTTCTACTGTAGCTCCTACACAGAGCGGAAGTAAATATTCTGGCTACTGCCCATTTTGGAAGAACTGGTGCCAACATCGCTGACTTGCCTGCAGGCAGCAAGTCAAAACAGACAGCACTGTAGCAGCCACAGGCAGGGGATTACCTTGTAGCAGCCACAGGCAGGTGATTACCTTGCTCTGTCAAGTGATTTCATTAACGGTTCATAGAACTAGATGGAAAGATGGAAAGGGAAGGAATCTTTCAGGGCATTTGATGTCTCTGTGTTAATAAGGAACTCTTCTCCCTCTTCCCCCTCCTGGTGGGACTCTTGCAGCCCCTGTAGGATTTTCCATAAGACTGAGCTGCCCCCTCCACACCTCTCCCACTGAAGCATTGTTCCTGAGCTGTTGGCCCCAGTGGTTCCTAGTCCCAGCTCCCCATAGTTTTGCAATTTTGTCTCTGCATGTACCACAGAGTTGCTATTTCCCTCAGACTTGAGGAATGGTTGCCCAACCACTTAGTGTAATGCTAAGGGAACCCTGGTAAAACGGAGGTTCTGGTCCCCTGGGAACTGCACTGACCCTGTGCCCTGGTAACTGTTGGACTCCCAAAGGTGGCGCACAGAGCCTGAGAAAGTCCTGTTCTTCACCAGGGTCTGAACCAAATATTCTGTCAAGGCTGGACCAGAACTGCGTTCATCAGTGTCAGGGGCACTGAACCCTGTCTCAGGCCCATCAGTATTTCCGTAAGTCCTGTTTGGGTGGGATCGGGTGGAGTACTCCATTGGTCTCAAGGCCTGGTGCTCAGGTGGCAGGTGGCCAGAAGGCTCTGCTTCAGGCTGGGATAAAAGTTGCAGCAAGGCAGCTTTCACGGAGGGATTCAACTCCTGGGAGGCTCTGGAAAGATCACCTTCAACCAGAGGCGGTGGAGGTCCAGGGGGCTGGGCTGGCAGGCGTAGAGCGCCATATTCAGTTTTATGTAGTGCTGGGGACAGAATTCAGGCCTTTGTTCATGCTAGGCAAGTGCTGTACTGACTAAGCTATATTCTCAATCTTAAGAAACAAATGTTTGGCCGGGCGTGCTGGCACACACCTTTAATCCCAGCACTCGGGAGGCAGAGGCAGGCAGATTTCTGAGTTTGAGGCCAGCTTGGTCTACAGAGTGAATTCCAGGACAACCAGAGCTGCACAGAGAAACCCTGTCTCGGAAAAACAAAAAAGAAGAAGAAGAAGAAGAAGAAGAAGAAGAAGAAGAAGAAGAAGAAGAAGAGGAAGAGGAAGAGGAAGAGGAAGAGGAAGAGGAAGAAGAAGAAGAAGAAGAAGAAGAAGAAGAAGAAGAAGAAGGCCAGGCGTGGTGGCGCACGCCTTTAATCCCAGCACTCGGGAGGCAGAGGCAGGCGGATTTCTGAGTTCGAGGCCAGCCTGGTCTACAAAGTGAGTTCCAAGACAGCCAGGGCTATACAGAGAAACCCTGTCTCGAAAAAAAAAAAAAAAAAAGAAGAAGAAGAAACAAATGTTTGTTACTGTAAATCAGAATGTTGAAAATTGTATACTGCCTCAAGACTAATACACACAATAGAATGGCCTTTGGTATAGTCATGCGTGGTATAATAATATGTACTTTAGTGTCTGTGGGGTGTGCATGCATGTGTGATGCCTGTGGAGGCATGAGGATGATGTTGGGAGTCTTTTCCCATTGTTCTCCACCTTGTTAACTGAGGCAAGGTCTCTCACTTGAACACTGAGCTTGCTGATTTGACTGGCCTGGCTAGGCAGTTTGCTCCAGGGGTCCCCTATCTCTCTATTCTGATAGAATGGCGGAATTACAGTTAGGTCACCAGACATTTGTGGGGGGTCTGTCAAGTCCATGATCTAGTCTTTGTGCTTACAGAGCAAGCACTTTGACCATCTTCCTAGGCCCTATAAGAGTACTTTGTTTTGGCTTTTGAGACAGAGTCTTCTTTTGAGGACAGACTTTAACCCTTTACCCTCAGCCTTTTATGCTGTTATACTACCACACTCCAGTGTAGCGTTTATGTGTGCATGATGCTGATGGTGTGAACAAACCTACTATGTGGGCAGGCTTATAAACTATGCATAGTATAGAATAACTATAGTAAAAATAACTATGTTACTGATTCGTGCATGTAGTATTAAAGTTTTTTGCTATTATTTTATTTTATTATTTATTTAGTTAGTTTATTTATTTATTTATTTATTTATTTATTTATTTATTTAGGTTTTTCCAGACAGGGTTTCTCAGTGTAGCCCTGGCTGTCCTGGAACTCCCTCTGTAGACCAGGCTGGCCTCAAACTCAGAAATCCACCTGCCTCTGCCTCCCAGGTGCTGTGCTATTATTTTAAAGGGTACTCATTCTATGTCTGTATGGAAAAAAAAATTGTGGTGCATGGTGGTATGTGCCTGTAATTCCAACACTTGAGAGGTAAGGGGTAGATGATCAGAAGTTCAAGGCCAGTCTGGAATACATGAGACCTTATTTCAAAAACAAGAAAACAGTCTGGGCATTGTGGTGCATGGCTGTAATCTTCAGCTTTGGAGACCTAGACAAAAGCAAATGGCCCATGAGTTTGAGTCCAGCCTGGTCTACACAGCAAGTTCTAGGTCAACCAGGCCTACATAGGGACACTGTATTAGTCACTTTTCTCTTGCTGTAGTAAAGCACCAGGACCAAAAACAATTTATGAAAGAGTTTATTTTGGCTCGTCGTTCCAGAAAGTTCAGAATCTGCCGTCCTGGCACGGCGGCGTGGCAGCAATTGGTACTCCTAGCAGCAGATCCAGCCAGCAGAGAGAGCATAGGGGAACTGGAAAAGCAAACAGAAAGAGCAACCTGGAAATGGAGGGAGTCTATGAACTCTCAAAGCCCACCCCAGCGATACCTGTACCCAAGCAAGGCTGTGGCTCTCAGTCCTCCCAGACAGCACCAAGGACTAAAGAACAAGTGTTGACACACACAGCGCTTCTCATTCAACTCCTGAGAAGACTCTGTTTCAAAAAAGAAAGAAAGAAGGAAAGAAAGAGAGGGAGAGAGAGAGAGAGAGAGAGAGAGAGAGAGAGAGAGAAGAAAGAGAAGAAAGAAAGAGAAGAAAGAAAGAAAGAAAGAAAGAAAGAAAGAAAGAAAGAAAGAAAGAAAGAAAGAAAGGCATAGCCGGATGTGTCAGTGAACACCTTGATCCCAGCATTCAAGAGGCGGAGGAGGACAAATTTGTGAATTTGGAGCCACACAATGAGAGACTACATAGTGAGTTCAAAGATATCTAGAGCTATGTAGAAATTCTGAGTAAAAAACAAACAAACAAACAAACAAACAAACAGATAAACAAACAGACAAAAATAAATCAAAACCAAACTAAATCAGAACAAAATCCATTTTTGTGCTAACAGTGTGTCAGATTACAGTGGCACAGTGGTTGTTCTTTTCATCTTTGCTCTGGATTAGTGATCTTGTAATCCTCCATTCGATCTTCACACAACTGTCAACTTACCTCATGACATGTTTGTTGGAGCCTATCCCTTACAGGTAGGCTACACAGAATACCATACAAAAAAGAAAATCAACTAGACACACAACATACATCAAAATAATGTTGGAGCCGGGCGTGGTGGCGCACACCTTTGATCCCAGCACTTGGGTGGCAGAGGCAGGCGGATTTCTGAGTTCGAGGCCAGCCTGGTCTACAAAGTGAGTTCCAGGACAGCCAGGGCACACAGAGAAACCCTGTCTCGAAAAACCAAAAAAATAAATAAATAAATAAAAAATAAAATAATAATGTTGGATAAAGGAGCCAGGCACTAAAAGATGTGGCTTTTCTTGCGGGAGGAGGGGGTTGTTTTTTTGAGACAAGGTTTCCATATGTAGTCCTGGATGCCCTAGAATTCACTATGTAGACCAGGCTAGCCTTGAACTCACAGAGATCCACTTGCCCCTGCCTCCTAAGTGCTGGGATTAAAGGCATGTGCCACCACCATTCAGCTATAATGTGAAATCATATGTGTAACTTTCTTTTTATTTTTTTCAAGACAGTGTTTCTCTGTCTAACCCTGGCTATCCTGGAACTCACTTTGTAGACCAGGCTGGCCTCGAACTCAGAAATCCGCCTGCCTCTGCCTCCCAAGTGCTGGGATTAAAGGCATGCGCCACCAGGCCCGGCTATGCATAACTTTCAAAAATAGGCAAAACCACTTTGCTGGGTGCATTTTTAGCTAGAAAAGCAAAGGCCTAGAAATAAAGCTGCAGATAATGGCCATCGCTGGGATAGAGGTGTGGAAGGGAGCTGAGATTGTCAATGGAAGTAAGGCGAGGAGCTGGAGACAGCTCAGCAGTTAAGAGTGTGTACCTCTTGCTGAGAATTTGAGTACAATTTCCAGCACCCAATCAGGCAGCCCTCAGTTAGTTGTCTGTGTTCTGATGCCCCCTTATGGCATCTCCCGGCAACTGCACTCACTTGCACATACCCATATCCCTTCATAGCCTCACAGATACACAAGCATGGATATATTTTATCCATAAAATATATGGGTGGGGGGGTGTTGTAAAGGAGCAAAATGAGATTCTGTAGCACTGATAATATTCTATTTCTTGAGCTAAATGTTCACTTCAGGTTCTTTTCTCTCCAAACAATAGGTTTTCATTGTATCAACTTCTACATTGCTTCATAAAATGTAAGGTTTCTGGTTTGTTCTCCAGCATTGCCTTGGGTTTCTACTTTTTTTTTTCAATTTTTTTATTAGATATTTTCTTCATTTACATTTCAAATGCTATCCCAAAAGTTCCCTATACCCTCCCCCTTCCCTGCTTCCCTACCCACACACTCCTACTTCTTGGCCCTGACGTTCCCTTGTACTGGGGCATATAAAGTTTGCAAGACCAAGGGGCCCCTCTTCCCAATGATGGCCGACTAGGCCATCCTCTGCTACATATGCCGCTAAATATCTCTACTTCTTCCTCAAGTGTTTCCAGTCATCACTGTCACCTGGAATCACTACAGGAGTCCCCAATGGAGGTCTCACAGGACCTCAGGCCACTTTGTGTTGCCTATAACTCAACACAGTGTAGCTAACACTTTGCTTCTTCTATTGTTCCTGGAATTTTTAATCCAGAAAACCCCCAGAAAACCACTCACACCAGTCTGGCAAAGTCCAGTATTTACAGTTTAGCCTGTTGTTGGTAAGTCACAATTTCTCCATTCTTTGAAGGCTTTGAGTTTTTTACTTTTAAGTATCTGATTATTTTGTTTAATGTTAAGATCATAGTTGTGTTGTGGTGGTTTCCAAAGGCTAGCCGCCTGCCTGCCTGCCTTGCCTGCTTCTTTCTCTCTTTCTTCCTCTTTCTCTCTTTCTTTTCCTTCCTTCCTTCTTTTCTTCCTTCCTTCCTTTCTCCTCTCTCTCCCTCTCTCCCTTCCTTCCTTCCTTGCTTGCTTGCTTTCCTTCTTTCTCTTTTCTTCTTTCTTCCTTCTTTTCTCTTTTCTCTTTTCTTTCCTTCTTTTTTTTTTTTTTTTGAGACCAGTCCTAGGTGTTCCAGGAACTCACAGATATATGCCCACCTCTGCCACCTGAGTGCTGGGATTAAAGTCACGTACCACCATACCTGCCCTGATGCTTTTTTTTTTTTTTTTAAAGACAGTGTCATACAGGTCTGCTGAAAACTCAAGCTCCTCTTGCTGCAGAAGTCACCATAGTGCAGTACCTTGCCTAACTTCAGAAATATTTTTTTTGAAATCCAAGTATTGTATTATTTTCCCACCTCCCCCAGCCCCAGATTTCTATCGGTTGTTCAGCACCTGAAGCACATGTAGCAACCCAGGAAGATGACAATGACATTATCCTGGCTGGCCTTCAACTAGCAGGGATGCTCTGGAACTGCTGAGCCTCCCTGCTGCTAGCTCCAGAGTGGGTTACAGGAGTGCACTTCTCTATTGAGTTTAACATGTGCTAGGGACAGAACTGGAGCTCCACACATGCTAACAAGGGCACCCCAGCAGAGGCAAGTCCACAGTGCCCTGCATTTTTACGTTTCAGGAAAACAATAAAAAGCATATTTAACCCCAAGCATAAGAGAAACAGGACTAAGGCATGAGAGTCTAACATCTGATGTCTTTTTAGCAGTAGCTGTGAGTCACACAATTTTCCTGTTTGCATTTCATCATGACTGGAACTCCCCCCCCCCCATCAGAAGGAATGTTTCAATACAAATATTTCAGCTGTCCAAATTTGATTTCCCAATCTTCGGTGTCTCATTTTCCTCTAATTGCATTTCGAGGATACCACTCCAAAGACCACTTCCTTTATTACACACACAACTTATTAACAAACTATCATTACTGTAAGTTCTCCTCATCTTACTGCAATGCACCTTTCCTTCCTCCAGGGCGCAAACAGACAAATAGCTGATAGATGTGACCGCACTTCAGGTGCCTTCTTTCTTACATGTGCTCTTCAATAGTTAGGTGGGGGTTGAGAGGTGGCACAAGCTTTTAATCCCAGCACTTGGGAAGCAGAGACAGGCAGATCTCTGTGAGTTCCAGGACAGCCAGGGCTACAACATATTGAGACTGAACTTTCCAGTGTGTGTGTGTGTGTGTGTGTGTGTGTGTGTGTGGCCTGGCTGACCAGGGCGTCCCAGAGAAGCACTATGCCCAGCTTTTTACACGGGTGCTGGGATTCCAAACTCAGGTCCTCATGCCTGCACAGCAAGCACATTGCTCACTGAGCCACAGCCTAAGCTCCTGGTACTTGTTGTTTTTTGTTTTTTTTTGCTTTGTTTTTCCCAGATCCACACCATGTAGCTCAGACTCTGTCTTCTCTGTGAATGAGGATTTTGCCTGCATGTATGTCTATGTACCACATTCATACCTGATGTTCAGAGACACCAGAGAAGCATGCCAGATGTCCTGGAATTGGAGCTTCAGGTGATTTTGAATCCCATGTGGGCATTGAGAATAGAACCTGTGTTCTTTGAAAGAGCAGCAAGTTCTCAGGACCCCTGCTCTATTCCCTCAGCTCCTAAACTCTGTGTTTTCATTCCTCCTGCTCCCACCTCCCAAGTGCTGAGATTCCAGGCACTGACACATATGTCATTCTTTTTTTTTTGTTTTTTTTGTTTTTTTGTTTTTTTTTTTTTTTTTTTTTTTTTTTTTTTTTTTTTTTTTTTTTTTGTTTTTTTTTTTTTTTGGTTTTTCGAGACAAGGTTTCTCTGTATAGCCCTGGCTGTCCTGGAACTCACTTTGTAGACCAGGCTGACTTTAAACTCAGAAATTGGCCTGCCTCTGCCTCCCAAGTGCTGGGATTAGAGGCGTGTGCCACCATGCCCAGCTCACATATGTCATTCTTTTTAGTTTGTTTATTTAATATTTATTTTATGTATAAGTTCACTGTGCTCTCTTCAGACACATCAGAAGGAGGAGTCAGATTCTATTCCAGCTGGTTGTGAGCCACCATCTAGTTGCTGGGAATTGAAGTCAGGGCCTCTGGAAAAGCAGTCAGTACTCTTAATCACTGAGCTATTTTTCCAGCACCCCACACCATCCTTTTTTAAGACAAAAATCTCTTTTTTTTTTTCTTCGAGACAGGGTTTCTCTGTGTAGCCCTGGCTGTCCTGGAACTCACTTTGTAGACCAGGCTGGCCTCGAACTCAGAAATCCGCCTGCCTCTGCCTCCTGAGTGCTGGGATTAAAGGTGTGCGCCACCACACCTGGCTAAGGCAAAAATCTTAGTATATGCCTATGGCTTTTTATAATATGCATTAATTTATGTCATCCAGTCACTGTGTATAACTATTGATCCATTTCTCATCTCCTCTCCCTGCCTCAGGATTTGGGATTCCAAGTCAGATTATTCAATAACAGAAAGATTTCTATTGGCACTCACGCAGCAGCTGAATAGTTCTTGCTCCTGCCAGTTCTGCATCATCCTTATTCTATTTCCAAGTTTAACTCTCTAAATTTCCCATCATGTCTAAGAGCCACCCATATTTCCAATAAATTCTCTTTTTGCTTACATTAGTTGAGTCAGCTCTTGGCTTGAGGAAACACACACAGACACACACACACACACAGAGGGCACACACACAGACACAACACACACACACCAATACACACACAGAGACACACACACACACACACACACACACACACACACACACAGGACACATTGATGCTCTCTACCTCTTTGCCCCGCCTCTCACCATCAAGTCTTGTGTTTGTCACTCCTCTGGACAGGGACATTTTCCTGCCATAGAGCACGGCTTCCTACCGCCTCCTACCTCTCAAAAAGCTAGTCCAAACACTTTAGAACAAGTATCATCTCCTCTCTAAATCTTTTCTGTCTCTCTCAGCTTTAGCACCAACTGGTATGCCTTGACCTTTCACAGTGATTTTACTTAAACATTTTTATTCATGTCTCCTACAAGTCCCTAAAGGCTTGTCGTCTGTCTTGGGGAGAGGAACTTGCATCTGTCATTGATGGGAACTTAGTTCATCAGCCTTGATTGCAGGCACCTTTGCCTGGTGAGCCAGCTTATACCCTTTTTTTTCCTTTAAAGAAAATATTTATGGAGCTAGAGAAGCAGCTCAGCAGTTAAGAGCACTGGCTTCTCTTCCAGAGGACCCAGGTTCAATTCCTCCCAGCACTCACTTGGCAGCTCACACCTGTCAGCAACTCCAATTTCAAGGGATCTGATACTGTCTTATGGGCTCTGTGGATACCAGGCATATATGTGGTACACAGACGTGCATCCAAAACACTCATACATATTAAATCATAAAATCATTTTTTAAAAGAAAATGTTTATTCAGAATGCAACAAGAAGACAATGGGTGGCGGCTGGAGAGATGGATTATGAGTATTGGCTGCTCTTCCAGGAGACCTTTCCAGCATCCACATGGTGGCTTACAAGCATCTGTGACTCCAGCATTAGGAGATCCAGTGCTCTTCTCTGGCCTCCCTAAGTACTACGTGCATGGGCTACACTGACATACGTACACAACAACCCTACAGATATAAAGAAGTAAATAATCTGCAAAGAGAACAGGATCTAAGCAGTAACTAGAGTCCGACCTGCAGCCCATTTTACCCTCTTTTTTTGTTGTTGTTGCCATAAAATTGTAATTTTAATCTCCCTCTTCCTTTTCTTTAGGAGCAACAGTGGCAACTGTTAGATGTAAACAGCTGCTGGGACCATCTGATGACAGTGTAAACTAGCGGCCAGCAAGTGAGCGAAGCCGGGGGCTCTGATGCCTCCACAGCAGTGACTACTTCTGCATTCTGGAGCTTGCAAATTCCCCCAAGTGCATCACTGTTGACAACTTGAAAGCCACCCGACAGCCAAAGCCTAAGTACTTTAAATAAGAACTCTGTAATAACAACAAAGCAAGGGCAGGAGCCCTGAGGGACAACAAGCTCCGGGAAGGGAGAGGAGGGAAAAAGTGGTGGATTAGCAGTTATGGATTAGACATTCTCCTTACTGGGCAGCTTGTTGGGATGCCATCCATCCATCACTTTATTGATTCTGTTCTTTGGCAATGTCATACATGTATCTAAGGTATTGTGATTGACACCCCCCACCCCCACCCAACCACCATCTCTCATCTCTCTTCTTACCAGCTCCTTTAACAGATTCAGAGCTTTTGGTCTTTTTTGAGTTTAACGAGGGCCAACTGTATGACCTCTGGTTTGGAACTACCCACCGGACCCTGGTGGGGTCACTGTTGTTTGTGACGTTGCTTGTGTACTAATGGCAGTGGTTCCCTGCCACTCAATCTGTCAGCAAGGAGAGGTAGGCCTGAGGCCCTCCTCCACCCAGGCTTCACTGACAGGCTCAGCCTTACTCAGATATTGGTTTCTTTTTCAAGACAGGATCTCACTGTGAGCCCTGGACATCCTGGAACTTGCTCTGTAGACTAGGCTAGCCTCGAACTCAGATCCACTGGCCTCTGTTTCCCAAGTGCTGGGATTCAAAGGCATGTGGATCTATTTTCTTACTTTAGGTGACAGCCCTCTCTTGTGTGGCCATTTGCAGCTGTTGTGAGTTTGTGATGCAATGGCTCTGTCTTGCCCAGAAAAAGGTATTTGTAGCCCTTCTGTCCCTAACTCATCTTTCTACCTCCTGTTCTGCCATGTTCACTGAGCCTAAGAGGAAATGGTAGAAATGTCTTGTTTAGGGCTGGGGGTCCAATGTCCTCCTCTGCTCCCTTTTTTTGTTTTTGAGACAGGGTTTTCCTTTGTAGCCCTGGCTGTCCTGAAACCCACTCTGTAGATCATCCTGGCCTTAAACTCAGAGATCTGTCTTGCCTCCCAAGCCCTAGATCAAAGTTGTGTGCCACCACTGCCTGGTCTTCCTCTGGTTCCTGAGACCACATGGTGTGCAGATAAAACATGCAGGCAGAACACTCATACACAGAAAATAAAAAATTGAAAACTTTCCCAGCACTTGGGAGGCAGAGGCAGGCGGATTTCTGAGTTCGAGGCCAGCCTGGTCTACAAAGTGAGTTCCAGGACAGCCAGGGCTATACAGAGAAACCCTGTCTCGAAAAACCAAAAAAAAAGAAAATTTTCATTTTAAAATCCCTTTTTATGGGCTGGAGAGATGGCTCAGCAGTTAAGAGCACTGACTGCTCTTCTGAAGGTCCTGAGTTCAAATCCATATGGTGGCTCACAACCATCCGTAATGAGATCTGATGCCCTTTCCTTGGGTGTCTGAAGACAGCTACAGTGTACTTACATATAACAATAAAGAAATCTTTGGGCTGGAGTGAGCAGAGATCCTGAGTTCAATTCCTAGCAACCACATGATGGCTCACAACGATCTGTACAGCTACAGTGTACTCATATACATAAATAAATTTTTAAAAAATAAATAAAGTCACTTTTCATTTAAGAGTAGTTCATTTAGGGCTGGTGAGATGGCTCAGTGGTTAAGAGCACTAACTGCTCTTCCAAAGGTCCTGAGTTCAAATCCCAGCAACTACATGGTGGCTGACAACCATCCATAACAAAATGTGATGCCCTCTTCTGGAGTGTCTGAAGACAGCTGCAGTGTACACATATATAATAAATGAATAAATCTTAAAAAAAAAAAAGAGTAGTTCATTTAGTTTGATTTTTGTTTTGTTGTTGTTGTTGTTTTTGGAGACAGGGTTTCTCTGTATAGCCCTGGCTGTTCTGGAACTCACTTTGTAGACCAGGCTGGCCTTGAACTCAGAAATCCGCCTGCCTCTGCCTCCCAAGTGCTGGGACTAAAGGTGTGCGCCACTACTGCCTGGCAGAATACAGATTTCTAAACAAGACTCTAGACCTACAAGTTCAGATATGGACTGGTGAGACGGCTCAGCAGTTAAGAGCACTGACTGCTCTTCCAGAAGTCATGAGTTCAAATCCCAGTTACCATATGGTGGCTCACAACTATTTGTAATGAGATCTAACATCCTCTTCTGGTGTGTCTGAAGACAGCTACAGTGTATTCATATACATAAAATAAGTAAATAATTCTTTTTTTTTTAAGTTCAAATATTGGCCGGGCGTGGTGGCGCACGCCTTTAATCCCAGCACTCGGGAGGCAGATGCAGGCGGATTTCTGAGTTCGAGGCCAGCCTGGTCTACAAAGTGAGTTCCAGGACAGCCAGGGCTATACAGAGAAACCCTGTCTCCAAAAACAAAACAAACAAACAAAAAAAGTTCAAATATTATACTCGTTCAAAAAAGAGAAAAAGAGATGATCTGATGCCAAAGCAGGTTTATTGACTTTCGAGCGTCCCACAAATGCCCTCATTTCAGGCTGGGTTTTTTTTTTTTTTCTCTCAGAAAGTGTAACACCTCTAGGTAAGTACAATGAACTTAAATTTTACATTTACTAGAAGGAAATAACAACAAAGAAGCTAGCACCCTGCTCTCTTAAGATGAATGAAATATAAAGAAAGTTGAGCAAATGCCCCTACAGTGACACTACCTGTTCCCTGCCCCTGATAAGATACACAAAAGTTCACAGTTCACGTAAGGTCTTAAGGAAGAGCAGTACTTGTATTGACAGAATACATTTCTAACCTGTATGGAAGTAAGGGGTGTTTAGATCTATGTCAATCTAAGGGCAAACCGAAACAAACCCAGATAGACAGAACCCCACACCTTTTCTTTTCTGGTGGTGTTACAGACTGAACTGGTGGTGATCTGTGCAGCTGCGCTAGCTCTCTTCTCTGCCACCCACAAGAGCGGCCCTACAGCATTCCTAAACCAGATACTTCCAGACACTGAGTCCGAGCTAAAGATGAGACACATGTGTCAGCTACGGGTTCTATTTCCTCATACATTGACGGAATGGCAAGTTTAACCTCACCCATTACTGCTCTTCTTAGGCCCCTCCTAATAGAGACAGCAGGGTTCAGCACTAAGCCTAAGGCCACCATGTTCCCAGAGCCTGTGGCTGAGACCTAACCAACCTACCCCATGAGAAACTCACAGGGTCTCTGTTGGCCTAAAAAAGATTTAAAGATGGACTTATCCATGAATCTGTCTTCTCCAGGGCTGGACAGGGAGGAAGTGTAGAAACCTCAGCTTTTTCGGGAAGATGGAAGGTGTCACTTGGTGCCTCCCAGGTTTCCTGAGGGAGAGAAGGCGACACCAAAGCGCCTTCACTTGGGCTTGTTAAAGCTCCCTTATTTCCCACCACCAGCAATTGCTCTATCTCCTCTTTCAAAGAAAACAGGGACCGAGATGCCTGCGTGGGAGGCAGGGACTGAGATGCCTGCGTGGGAGGCAGGGACTGAGATGCCTGCGTGGGAGGCAGGGCGTGGGCTTTCTGTGCTCTCGGGACTTCTGGCCCCGTTGACTCCCAACACCCCGGTTTATTCTCAGACTCCTCACGGGCTTCACCTTCCTTCCCGGGAGGCACAATTTGAGACTTTGCTGTGGTTTGTTTAGATTCTTTATCCAAAAACTTCTCATCCTTATGAGATTCGGGACTTAAAAAGCGTGGAACTTGGTTTCTGCCAGACGTCTTACAAAATAAGAAACCCTGGACTCGCTCTTCTTTCCGTGCTGTACAAGCCGTCGGCTCCTTTGGGTGCAGCGGCGTCCTTACAAGGAGGCCCCGTGAGTTCACTCTGTACTCCTGCGTAGCTCGCTCTCTGCGCTGTTTCTGGAAGTCCTGGAGTTGAAGAAGCTCTGCTGGGAGCTCCATACACGCAGGCTAGGGAAGCAAAAACCCTCAGGTTACAAAGCATGATCCCTAAAAGCCCTCAAAAGGATAGGCAAATGAATTTATTCAAATGTGCTCCTGTAGTGCCCTCTAGTGTTTTCTATATAATTACTACTTAAATTTTTTTTATTGTACTGTTTTTGAGTATTTAAGAAAATTAAATATTTACATTTGTGTGTGTGTAAATATAGAAAATGTGACTTTCCCAGTCTGGCTTCATTTGGCTTAGACGGTGCACCCTCTGAAAAGTTGACAAGTAATATCCAGGTACAGTTCACATATATGTGAGCGCTGGTTTTGTGTGTGTGTGTGTGTGTGTGTGTGTGTGTGTGTGCACGGGCACCTTAGTAAATGATTGTCTGTACTAAATGATTCTATGTGTGGTGACTGGGACCACACTTAGGCTCTGTACAAGGCAGACAAGAAGTCTACCACTAGACAGGGTTTCTCTATGTAGCCCTGGCTGTCTGTCCTACACTCACTCTGGACCAGGCTGGCCTCGAATTCAGAAATTCCCCTGCCTCTGCCTCCCAAGTGCTGCGATTAAAGGCATGCGCCACCACGCCTGGCTAAGAGTTTCTATAACTTTATTTTTTCAGTATCTTTTTAGGGGGAAGGATCTCATCATGGAGCCCACAATGATATTAAACTTACTGTAGCCCATACTTGTCTGGAACTCCCCATGCCCTGGCCTCAGCTTCCTGAGAACTTCCCCATGCCCTGGCCTCAGCTTCCTAAGGACTTCCCCATGCCCTGGCCTCAGCTTCCTGAGGACTTCCCCATGCCCTGGCCTCAGCTTCCTAAGGACTTCCCCATGCCCTGGCCTCAGCTTCCTAAGGACTTCCCCATGCCCTGGCCTCAGCTTCCTAAGGACTTCCCCATGCCCGGGCCTCAGCTTCCTGAGGACTTCCCCATGCCCGGGCCTCAGCTTCCTAAGGACTTCCCCATGCCCTGGCCTCAGCTTCCTGAGGACTAAAGAAATACAGTGTGTGCTGCTTTAGTATATTCACATATTTGACGTGAAGATTTTTTGCTGTTTTAAAACAGAGACTCATGTAGCTCAGGCTGACATAGAATTCACCATGTAGTACCAGATGATCTTCATGTGTGCAGGGGTTACATGTGTGAGCCCCCATGCCTAATTTATGTGGTTGTAGGGGTCAAACCCAGGACTTTATACAAACTAGGTGTGATGGTTTGTCTATTCTTGGACCAGGGAGTGGCACCATTTGGAGGTGTGGCCTTGTTGGAATAGGTGTGACCTGGTTGGAGTAGGTGTGTTACTGTGGTTGTGGGAATAAGATCCTCACCCTAGTTGCCTGGAAGTCAGTCTTCCACTAGCAAGCAGCCTTTGGATGAAGACATAGAACTCTCAGCTCTGCCTGCATCATGCCTGCTTGGCACTATACTTGCCTAACATGAATGAAGCCCTGAGTTAGATATGTGCCATTACACCAACAGGGCATGGTGGCACGTGCCTGCAGCCCAGCACTGGGCATGTGAGGGCAGAAGGATCAGGAACTCAAGGTCACCTTCAGTTACACAGCAAGTCTGAGGAACACTTGGGATATATCAGTCTGTGTTGGGAGGAAAATGGTTCACCATAAGGCTGTCCCACAACAGTTGCTTTATTTGTTGGGAAGCATGGGTATCACAGTCAAATCTGGCTATCACAAGACTGTATGTAATCCCAGCTGCTCAGGAAGGAGGCAGAACAGACATCAATTCCATCAGACCTTTGCTTAAAACAAAAATCTAGAAAGGTCTGTGCATGTAGTCTATTGGCAGAGAGTGCTGAGAATGTGAGCCCTGTGCTTGATTTCTAGTACTGAAAACACACAACCGCACAAGCGAGCTCCCGGAAATGGTGGGTATCACCGTGTTCAAGGTGAGGAAGAGGCAGCGAACACACCCACAGAAAGCGGCACCTACCTCTGTGCCTGCAAGCCGGTCTGCAGAACCCTCCCGGTAGGTGTTCAGGTACCCATCCACCAGTGTGGTTAAGTCTGACATCACCTCATCCAGGAGCACTAATCGAAGTGGAAGCAGGTAGGTTGTTTCCAGGGCCAAGATTTTCAATAAAGAGGGTGGAAGAGGTCTTGTTAACCATATTTCTGGATTTTCCTAGAGACAGCAAACAATTTTTAATTAACACTAAGTAAAATTTAGCTGGGCAGAGGTGGTATGTGTCTTTAATCTCAGTACTCATGAGACAGAGGCAGACCTGAGTTTGAGACCAGCCTGTCCTACAGAGTAAGTTCCAGGACAGCCAGGGCTACATAAAGAAATTCTGAAACCTTGTCTTTAAAAAAAACAACAGAAAAAGTCAAATTTTAAAGGAAAATGACCGTTTCCAGTTGCTTAACTCAAAACACTGTTATTTTCTTCCATTGCTTTCTATTTTCATGTATCTGTGGTCTTCTGAGAGGTGCAGTGCCCCACTCTCACCCAACATACAGTGTCTGTGAGTCAGAGAACAGCAAGGCTGGGAGAGAGGCTGGGGTGTCACGGTTTCTTATTCCAGGTGGAGGGAGCAAGCCAGTCATAGAGCTTGCCCACTGTGTCTAGGATCCTAGGTTTCCTTGCCAGTGCCATAAAACCCCACAAAGTTGGAGGGAGGGCTAGGGGAACAGCTCAGCCATAGAGTACTTGCTTGCCATCAACAAAGTCCCTAGTTCAATCCCCAGCAGCACGGAAGGAAAAATGCTGGAGCAAACTGAAATTCAGGCACAACCCAGGTCTGCGTGTAAGGATAGTACACTCCAAGGGAAATTGATGTTGCTTTAGGAAAAGCAACCAAGGTGATTGTGGTTCCGATGTCTTAATTGAGTACTTTTAAATATATAACCAACAAATCTGGACCCTGGCTTCCGTCCACTTGAATGCAGTGCTCCTCGCTGGTACATCCAAGACCAGCAAAGCTCATCACTTCTCTATCCAACAGGCTAACAGTTCTGTGCAGAACACACCTGAAATTTAGTGACACACCTTTCAATCAATGCTTACCTGAATACGTTTCTGTCTCTCTTCTAAAAAGAAAAGATATTTGGGAGCAACTTTAAGGTGTCTGATTAAACTCTCCTGCAAAGTACTGATACAGTTTGGAAGAAAGCCACCAGTTTCCATAGAAAACTGAAGAACGTCAGCTACCTGAGGTATGAAACAGAAAACAATCACACAACAACAAAAGAGGATTAGGTAATACACAGATAAGGATCTCACATCAGGGGTATTCGGAGAGAACTCATCTGTAAGGACTGAGCTGTAGCTATGCTGGTACCATGCTACCTAGCATGCCCAGGCCCTGGGCTCCACCCTGCCAAAGCTAGGTTTTCTGGTGCAAGCCTGTAGGCAGAGGCAAGATGATCATTATCTAAGAGATGGGGAATTTGAGGTCAGCCTGGATTACATGGTGTGTGTGTGAGAGAGAGAGAGAGAAAGAGAGAGAGAGAGAGAGAGAGAGAGAGAGAGAGAGAGAGAGGAGAGAGGAGAGAGATCTTTAAATACCATTATCCCACGGTCATACCATGGATACTATAGGTAAATTTAAAGTAGGTCAATCAACATATTTTCACAAGAAAATAATAAAAAAGTTAGGCAATAATCCAACTTTGTATTGTCTATTTTCTTATCTTGTTTGGCTGACTTATAGTTATTACGCCTTGGTACCTTTGGAGCATGGAAAAACAAAGAAAGAATTTGGCGTTCTTCTCTTCGGAATAGAAGGCAAGTTTACTGAACTTATAGCAAGCAAGCAGCAGGCAGGAGCGGCAGCAGCAGAGCTGCCCACGCAGGGCTGTTCACTACTTACAGCCACTCTGGCACATTTGGGTAAGGAACATGAACAACACTGATTCTTTTTAAAAATGTATTTATTATTATAAATAAGTATACTGTAGCTGTCTTCAGACACACCAGGAGAGGGCATCTGATCTCCTTACAGATGGTTGTGAGCCACCATGCGGTTGCTGGGATTTGAACTTAGGACCTTTGGAGGAGTAGTCAGTGCTCTTGACCTCTGAGCCATCTCTCCAGCCCCCATGACTAACACTGATGATTGCAATACTGGGTTGGGGAGTGGCTCAGTAGGTAAAGCACATGCCATTCACTCATGAGGATCTGAATCAGAGCTCCAGGGTTCACATAAAGCAAGATGTGGCAGCACTGTAATCCCTGGACTCCTAGAGCAGAGACAGGAGGCTCCCAGGCCAGCCAGGCTAGTGTATGCAGTCAACAGCAGGAGACTGTTGAGAAGGAGAGAGCCAGCAGTACCCATGGCCGGTCCTGACCTCCATGTGTGCACTTGGTGCCTACACTGGGCATGGTAGAGCTTGCCAGTGATCCTAGTATTTGGAAGGTGTAGGCAGGAGGATCAGGACTTCAAGGTCACCCTCAGTTTGGGGCCAGTCTGTGGTGTGACATTTTATCTTTGTACAGAAGAAAAAACATCCATCTTTCTTTCTTTCTTTCTTTCTTTCTTTCTTTCTTTCTTTCTTTCTTTCTTTCTTTCTTTTTCTCTCTTTCTTTCTCTCTTTCTTTCTTTTTCTCTCTTTCTTTCTATCTTTCTTTCTTTCTTTTTCTTTCTCTCTTTCTTTCTCTTTCTTTCTTTCTTTCTTTTTCTTTCTTCCTTCCTTCCTTCCTTCCTTCCTTCCTCCCTCCCTCCCTCCTTCCCTCCCTCCCTTCCTTCCTTTCATTTTGGTTGTTTGTTTGTTTGTTTGTTTGTTTTTTGAGACAGGGTTTCTTTGTATGTTCCCCTGTACTTGCTCTGTAAACCAGAATGGCCTTGAACTCACAGAGGTTTGCCTGTCTCTGTTTTTCAAGTGCTGGGATTAAAGGCATATGCTAACATCACCAAGTCTTATTTTTTAGAGATGTATATATCTTTATTTCATGTATATGAAAGAGGCCACCAGATCCTCTGGAACTGGGATTGGCAAGCATGTGATTGCTAGGAACCAATCTTAGGTCCTTTGCAAGAGGAGCATATGTATGTGTCTATTTTACTTTTTTTGTTTGTTTGTTTTGGTTTTTCGAGACAGGGTTTCTCTGTTTAGCCCTGGCTGTCCTGGAACTCACTTTGTAGACCAGGCTGGCCTTGAACTCAGATATCCACCTGCCTCTGCCTCCCTGCATGCACACACATGCACAGATATGTGCATCTATGTGCAAATGAAGGACACGGGGAGTCATCCTCTGTCACACTCTGCCTGTTCTTTTGGGGCAGAGTCTCTTTCTGAACCTGGGGCTTGCTGTCTCTGCCTTTCTCAGAGGCTGAGGTTACAGGTGTTTACAGGGACACTCAGCTTGTTATGTGGGTTCTGGGATCTAAACTCCAATACTCATCATTATACAGCAAACATTTTTGTTTGTTTTTTGTTTTTCGAGACAGGGTTTCTCTGTGTAGCTCTGGCTGTCCTGGAACTCACTCTGTAGACCAGGCTGGCCTCGAACTCAGAAATCTGCCTGCCTCTGCCTCCCGAGGGCTGGGATTAAAGGCGTGCACCACCACGCCCAGCCCTCAATTTTTTTTTTAAAACAAGGGAGCAGTGACCCCATGAGAACATCTAAACAAATTCTTTTTTTTCCTCCTTCCGGTTAACCCTACTCGCTCTGTCTGCCCCGCTCACTCCGGCCGGCCCCGCTCTCTCTGGTCCAAGGATTCATTTATTATTATTCATAAGTACACTATAGCTGACTTCAGACACACCAGAGGAAGGCATCAGAGTGGTTGTAAGCCACCATGTGGTTGCTGGGATTTGAACTCATCACCTTCGGAAGAGCAGTCGGGTGCTCTTACCTGCTGAGCCATCTCACCAGCCCTCTAAACAAATTCTTGCTGACACCTTGACTCCTACTCAGAAAAAGTGATGTCAGCCTTCTCACCTATAGGAGAACTTAGAAAAACTATAGGAGAGAAAAATCAAGGCAGACATGTTCAATTTGTGATCAGTTATAACAACAATGCCTGTCTGTTGTGAAAGGCTCTGTGTTTATTCCTCAGAAAGGAAAAAATATTTATGCTGATGGCTTCCAGGGAACAATGAAGTCCTTAGACTTTGGGAATAAGCATGGCACAAAAGTGATGTCAATACTGTGCATTCAAAGATTCTAAAAGAAGGCCCAAAGGAGAAACTGCAAACATAAGAAATAGTACAAACTTTGTAAGTAGAAGAATAAAAATGAGCCACATATTTAAACAGAACATTAAAATTTTAGGAATTAACCCTCAAAAATAATAATCAATCCCCAAAGGAGAAAAGACCAAGGAAATGAGGGAAGGGAAGAAGGAAGAACAGGAAGGAGAGGAGAGAGCACCACTGTGACTAGTGGGAGGAGGGAGAGGAGAGAGCACCCCTGTGACCAGTGGGAGGAGGGATGGGAGAGAGCACCCCTGTGACCAGTGGGAGGAGGGAGAGGAGAGAGCATCACTGTGATTAGTGAGAGGAGAGAGAGCACCCCTTTGACCAGTGGGAGGAGGGAGAAGAGAGAGCATCACTGTGATTAGTGAGAGGAGGGAGAGGAGAGAGAGCACCACTGTGACCAGTGGCTTTAGCATCTCACAGTCAAAATCTGAAACCAGAGGAGGTTTATGGATAGAGCTAGGCATTTCTTATTTCTTTAAGGTCCCTTGCAAGAATCAAATAAGATCTCATCAAGATATTATTCTGAGCCATATAGGTTTTTTTTGATTTTTAGAAATAATTTATTTACTTTGTTTTACATGTGTGTTTGCCTGAATGTATGTATGTGTACTGCACGTATGCTTAGTGCCTACAGAGGTCAGAATAGGGCATCAGTCCTTGGAGCTGGAGTTACTGATGGATGAGTGTATGCTGGGAATGAAGCTCAGATCTTCCACAAGAGCAGTAAGTGCTCTTAACTGCTAAGCCATCTTGCTAGACCCATAGTAGGTTTGTTTTTTTTTTTTTAAGGAGGAGCATAACAGCTTCAGCAACCTACACCCTGAGGTAAACACATGTGAAAGAAAAGATGTGCTTATTCATTTCATATTAAGTTAGTTTCTTAAGTTTCTGAATGTCATGGCGCACCCACCTCCCTTCTTACTTTTACAATTTTAGAGCAAAAGAGATGGATTTCTCCTCAATGATTCTAACTTTTCCATACAATTTTTATAGCTCACCAAATGTTCTCACAAGTTATACACACAATTCAAGTGGGAAATGGGCAGGAATGGGCACCAGGAAAAATAGGTTCATTTTTCTTGTTTTTAGGTTCTCTCTCTATAGCACTGGATGATGTAGAGGTCTCTGTGTAGACCAAGCAAGCCTTCAATTCACAGAGATCCACCTGCCTCTGCTTCTCTTCTAGGAGAAAAGACATGTGCCACCCGAGCTGGCACAGGAACCATGCGTGCTGCTCTGACCCCTGCGTTCCCCGTCATGCCTGTGTATCCTGACTCCTGCATTCCCATCATACCTGTGTATCAAAGACATTGCTCAGCATGATTCCATACTGATGAGACAGGCAGTCAGAGAGCCAGCGACAATCGTGGATAACCTAGGGGGCCAGAAGAGGGGAAAGAGTTATTAGACCTGGCCACTAACTTCATTACCACAGGAGTCAGTGTCTACACTCACCTTTAAGATTCTTTTGTCTTCTAAGATCATCTGAAGTCCATTATTGAAAGCACGACTTCCCAGAAGGAAAATATCAAACAAGTAAACTCGGCTGTTTGTGGCCACCTACAACAGACACCACCACAGGATGAGGACGGAGCAGAGGACAGAGGATAAGAACAGACCAGAGCCGGGTGTGGTGGCACACGCCTTTAATCCCAGCACTAGGGAGGCAGAGGCAGACGGATTTCTGAGTTCGAGGCCAGCCTGGTCTACAGAGTGAGTTCCAGGACAGCCAGGGCTACACAGAGAAACCCTGTCTCAAAAAACAAAAAACAAAAAACAACAACAACAAAAGAACAGACCAGAGCAGGGGATCTGATGACCAAAAGCACAAGACACAGATGAGACTGCTGTGCACCGTCAGTTAGGCTGGCATTGGATGGTCAAATGATGCTTAGGAAAAACAACTTTATTTTTTGTTTGTTTGTGAGGTTTTTTTGTTTGTTTGTTTTGGGTTTTTTTTTTTTTTTTTTTTTTTTTTGGTTTTTGGAGACAGGGTTTCTCTGTATAGCCCTGGCTGTCCTGGAACTCACTCTGTAGACCAGGCTGGCCTCCAACTCAGAAATCCACCTGCCTCTGCCTCCCAAGTGCTGGGATTAAAGGTGTGCGCCACCACGCCCGGCCTGTGGTTTGGTTTTTTAAACCAGTGTTTTTCTGTGTAGCCTTAGCTGTCCTGGAACTCACACTATAGACCAGGCAGGCCTCTGCCACCTGAGTGCTGGGATTAAAGGCCTGTGCCTCCACTTTGAGGCTCCCCCATCCCCTGCCTCCCCCCAAGACTGGGTTTCTTACTGGAAACTAGGCTAGACTAGCTAGCCATAAATCCCAGGACCTGCATGTTTCTGCTTTCCAGCCTTTCCAATATACCATACAAGGCTTTGCAGGTTGTAAGTTCTAGGTCTAGAATTCAGGTCCTAACAACTGAAGTATCATCCCAGCCCTTAAACATGATAATGACTAAAAGGTAGATGTGGTTTTATCACTCCCTGTTCTTTTTTTTTTTTTAAGATTTATTTTATTTATTATATGTAAGTATACTGTAGCTCTCTTCAAACACTCCAGAAGAGGGTGCCAGATCTCGTTACGGATGGTTGTGAGCCACCATGTGGATGCTGGGATTTGAACTTATCACCTTCGGAAGAGCAGTCGGGTACTCTTACCCACTGAGCCATCTCACCAGCCCCACTCCCTGTTCTTGGTGGGAGGCATCTGTACTGAAGATAGGAATATAGCAACTGAGAAGACTACAGAAAAAAATTACTGAAGGCCGGTGAGATGGCTGAGTTGGTAAAGGTACTTGCCACCAACCCTGAGAACCAGAACTCAATCCGACAGACACACATGGTAGAGGAGACTGATTCTTGCAACTGTCCTCTGACCTGCACACACACTGTGACACATCCATATACTGCCCTGATCCAGATAGATGCATTTAATTTTTTTTTTCAAGACAGGGTTTCTCTGTATAGCTCTGGCTGTCCTGGAACTCACTTTGTAGACCAGGCTGGCCTCGAACTCAGAAATCTGCCTGCCTCTGCCTCCTGAGTACTGTTAATATTTTTTACTTTAAATTTTTTTTTTCGAGACAGGGTTTCTCTCTATAGCCCTGGCTTTCCTGGAACTAACTTTGTAGACCAGGCTGGCCTCAAACTCAGAAATCCGCCTGCCTCTGCCTCCCAAGTGCTGGGATTAAAGGCGTGCGCCACCATCGCCGGGCACGTTAAATTTTTTTAAAGATTTATTTATTTATTATGTAAGTACACGGTAGCTGTCTTCAGTCACTTTTTCTTCTCCCTCTGGCCCCTGCTCACTCTGGCCCAAAGATTTATTTATTATATGTAAGTTCACTGTAGCTATCTTCAGACACCCCAGAAGAGAGCGTCAGATCTCATTACAGATGGTTGTGAGCCACCATGTGGGTGCTGGAATTTAAACTCAGGACCTCTGGAAGAGCAGTCAGTGCTCTTAACTACTGAGCCATCTCTCCAGCCCCTAAATTATTATTATTATTTGGGGGTTTTTTTTTTGAGACAGGGTTTCTCTGTATAGCCCTGGCTTTCCTGGAACTAACTTTGTAGACCAGGCTGGCCTTGAACTCAGAAATCTGCCTGCCTCTGCCTCCCGAGTACTGGGATTAAAGGCGTGTGCCACCATGCCCGGCTCTAATGTCTAAACACACACACACACACACACACACACACACACACACACACACACACATATATATATATATATATATATATATATATATATATATATATATCCCCACATTGAACACTTGGGAAGTGGATATAGGAGAAATGGGGGTTCAAAAGCTAACACAAGTTCAAGGCCAGTCTAGGCTATATAAAACTATGCCAGAAACATGACCAAAGAAAACACTTTAGTTAAAAAATAAAATATCGTTTACCTGAAGCCAACAGAGTTTACCATGGCGACACACATTGACTCCTTCGGCAGCAATGCTCAGGACACTCTGCTTCTTTATGTGGAGCATCTGTTAAGAAAAGGAACACACAGAGAAATCCTGTCTCAGACAAACACAAAGGAAAGGGAAGGTTTTGGAGGAATAGATATCTTTTCTGACACTGTGATGTTAACAACCATACTCTAACAAGTGATAAACAATGGGTTTGTGGGAAGGGTTGAGAAAGGGTCTCATACCCCAGGCTGACCTCCAACTAAGCTATGGAGCCTGAGCTGGTCTTATCCCCTGATTGTCTGTTTCTAACCCCTAAAGTGCTGGGATCATAAGAATGTAGCATACACCCAGCTTAGATGGTGTGTGTGTGTGTGTGTGTGTGTGTGTGTGTGTGTGTGTGTGGTCTCTTGTGAGTATGTGTATATACCAGCATGTGAGGACAGAGATTCATGTCTGGTATCTTCCCCAGTCACTTCTCACCTTATATTTTTGAAGACAAGTTCTCAGTAAATATAAAGCTCATGGGTTTGGTTAGAATAGCTGTCCAGGGGATGGTGAGATGGCTCAGGGGGTAAGAGCACTCGACTGCTCTTCCAAAGGTCCTGAGTTCAAATCCCAGCAACCACATGGTGGCTCACAACCATCTGTAACAAGATCTGACTCCCTCTTCTGGAGTGTCTGAAGACAGCTACAGTGTACTTACATATAATAAATAAATTAATTAAAAAAAAAAAAAAGAATAGCTGTCTAGCAGCTCCAGGAATCTACCCATCACTGCCCCCTCAGCAGTGGGGTACAGAGGTGCATGCTCTGTTTTTTCTTTTTTTTTTTTTTTAACCTAGGTGCTGGGATCCTAACCCAGCCCTGGGTCCCCTGAGACAGGTTTTCTTTTTTTCTTTTTTTTTTTTCTTTCTTTCTTTTTTTTTTTGCATATCCTGCCTGGCTGGCTGTCCTAGAACTCACTCTATAGAACAGAATGGCCTTGAACTCACAGAGATCCTGTCTCTGCTTCCCAAGTGCTGGGATTAAAGATGTGTGCCACCAAATGGCATTTTTTTCATCATTTTAAAGTTACTATTCACATTTAAATTAACTAACATAAGCCAGTTTGCTTCACATATATATGTAAATAACCACTGGACATACTTGCTCCTCAGCTCAGCCTTAGCAGAAGTATAAACACAGAACTGAAAGGAAAATCACGTATACCTGAAATGCTAATGAAAAGAACCTGCTAAAAGTCAGCTCTCCCTTCAAAGACATATATATGTCAGGCCTGGTGGCATCCATCTCTCTTCCTAGCTAATCTGGAAGTTAAGGCAGGATTGAGTTGGAGGACAGACTGAGAATATTATGGAGACCTTGTCTCTGAATCAATAACAAATTAAAGTGACCCCTGCACACCCAATTATAAGTTTATATCCAACACAAAAGTCGGTGACTCTCCTGAAGTCCATCTGAACATGAGGACAGTTATTTCCTTTTGCCAAATTCATGGAGATAATACCTAAACACCATCTGGAGCAGTCCTTTGAAATGTGACTCAGGAGCTAGGTATGGTGAGGTACTCCTGTACAGAAGGATCAGGAGTTCTAGGCCAAACTCAGCTACATAGGAAATTTAAGACTGCATGGGGTACATGAGACCCAGTCTCAAAGAATCCAATTGCTCTCCCTAAGGTCAGTCAGCCTGGTATGATGGGACACACCTATAATCTTACTCTGGAGGGGCTGAGGTGGGCAGATCTGAGTTCAAGGCCAGCTAAAGGCACTCTCAAAAATAAGTAAATAAGTCAGGGAGATGGCTCAGTGGGAAAAAGTGCTTGCCTTACAAGCCTGATTACCTGAGATAGTTCTAGGCTACCCTGGGCTAGCTCTGACTGAGCAGACCTGATGATCTAGGTTTGATATCAAAAGGTTGATGCAGTAGTGCACATCTGTAAGCCAAGCATTTCCACTGTGTGATGGGTGATAGCCCAAGCATTCCTACTGTGTGATAGGTGATAGAGACAGGATAACTTCTCAGAAGCTTTGGGTCAGCTACCCTGAAGGACACAGCACAGTAACAGAAAGAAGAAAGAAACTGCTTCAAATAGTGAGGAAGAACTGACTCTTGAAGGATGTCTGCTGACCTCTATATCTATGTCATTGCACTCATGCCTAAGCATACACAGATACATAAGTACATACATACATACATACATACACACACACATATGAATATGCATAAATAAAATTAAATTTTAAAAAAGCCACCAAAGCATCTGGTGAGAGGGTTCAGTGGTTGAAGGCTAGCTCCTCTTACAGAGGACCTGGGTTTGATTTCTAGTACCACATGGCAGCTCACAATAAAGTCCAGAGAATCTGATGATGTATCAGAGGCCCAGATTTAGTAAGTCCCAAGACCTTAGCACAACTGATTCATGGTGGAAGTACCATTAGGCTGTAAAACTCAGTATGTAGTCAGCAGCACCTGCCAACACTAAAACACAGGTCTAATCCATCAAAAACCAGTTAGAGCAAGTCTCTAAATGTACTAGTCTTCCTTTTTGGCTTCTGTAGTTTCACTTCTAGCTAACTATTCTTGTTAACTGAAATATGTCAACTCAAGACACAGTTTTTGTGCTTAAAAGCTCACCCTGAGAAATGTTTGGGCTACACTGGGATCCTAAACACCCAGTGTAAGTTATCAGCTGGCTAATAAAGACTTTCTATTGGCTTACCCCATGTCGGAGCAGTCTTCTTTGGTGAATACCCTACAGTGCCCTTTTCTGGACTCCACCTACACTATATGAGTTTGATGCACAAGCACATATGTAAGCAGAACACCCAAACTGAGTGGTTTAAAAACTATTTAAAAATAATAAAATTGAGCCGGGCGTGGTGGCATACGCCTTTAATCCCAGCACTTGGGAGGCAGAAGCAGATGGATTTCTGAGTTCCAGGCCAGCCTGGTCTACAGAGTGAGTTCCAGGACAGCTGAGGGCTACACAGAGAAACCCTGTCTCAATAATAATAATAATAATAATAATAATAATAATAATACCAAAATACTCTGTTACTAGGGAAAACATCAAGATCTTAAAATCAACTTGCAGGGCTGACAAGATGGCTTGGTGGGTAAGAGCACTGACTCCTCTTCTAAAGGTCCTGAGTTCAAATACCAGCAACCACATGGTGGCTCACAATCACCTGTAATGAGATCTGACGCCCTCTTCAAGTGCGTCTGAAGACAGCTACAGTGTACTTGTGTATAATAATAATAAATCTTTGGGCCAGAGCAAGCAGGGACTGAGCAAGCAAGGCCAAGTGAGCGAAGTTGACCAGAGCAAGTAGAGGTCCTAAACTTCAATTCCCAACAACCACATGAAGGCTCACAACTGCCTGCACAGCTACAGTGTACTTATATACATAAAATAAATCTTTTAAACAAATCAACTGGTAAGGCACAGACAGGTTATCTATACAGACCACACTAAAATGATTGATGGTACTTACTGCGGCACCAAACTTCTGCTGGAACTGATCAATGACCGTGTATGTCACCTCCTCTTCCTCTACAAGAGAAGGATGACATTGAATGTACCTGTCTTCTTTGACAAAGGTATGGCCCTTCTGTTAACTTTAGACATACTCAAACCACACAGCATCCATTGACCCATCTTGCCTGTTGGAAAGCACTTTAAGGGGGCTGGTGAGATGGCTCAGCAGGTAAGAGCACCCGACTGCTCTTCCGAAGGTGATGAGTTCAAATTCCAGCAGCCACAGGGTGGCTTACAACCACCAGTAATGAGATCTGATGCCCTCCTCTGGTGCATCTGAAGTCAGCTATAGTGTACTTATGAATAATAATAAATGAATCCTTGGACCAGAGAGAGCATGGACTGAGCAAGTGGGACCAACCGGAGCCAGCGGGGCCGGCTGGAGTGAGCAGGGGCTGAAAGGGAGCAAGTGAGTGAGTGAGCGAGTAAGCAGGGTTGACCGGAACAAGGAAAAAAAAAAGAAAGCTCTTTTTTTTTTGGGGGGGGGGGTTCGAGACAGGGTTTCTCTGTATAGCCCTGGCTGTCCTGGAACTCACTCTGTAGACCAGGCTGGCCTCGAACTCAGAAATCCACCTGCCTCTGCCTCCCAAGTGCTGGAATTAAAGGCGTGCGCCACCATGCCCGGCTAAGAAAGCTCTTTAAAAAGATATTTCATAACAAAAAGTAACAGTTTAAAGTAAATGAGTCCTGGAAAAAGAACAGAACCCACATGGTTGGAGTTCTCTAAATCTTGCTAATCATTAATATTAATTTTTCTGAGACAGGGTGCATGTAGTTCAGGTTAGCTTTGAACTCACTAAGTAGTTGAGGATGCCCTTGAACTTCTGATCTTCCTGTCTCTACTTCCCCAGCATATCACCACATCTAATGATAATGGGATAGAACCGAGGTCATGGTCATTGTTAATGTAAAGCAAGCATCCTACAAACTGAGCTACATCCCTTGACCCTAACTTAAGATTTCTTTTTCTGTGGTTGTCTTGATTATGGGTATTAATCGACTTCTGTGAAGAGATACCATGATCAAACCAACTCTTATAAAAGAAAGCATTTAATTGGAGGCTTGCTTACAGTTTGAGAAGGTTTGTCCATTATCATCATGTCAGGAAGTAGACAGCCATAATGCTGAAGCAGTAGCTGAGAACTCTATATGATCTGTTGACTTCAGCTGGTCTCAAGGTTTCAAAGATTATCTACTGGTTGACTTGTAAGGGTCTCTATTTCAGACTTCTCTAGGCTAGGTTTTCTATTTTTGGAGACAGGGTTTCATTATGTAGCCTATGCTGTCCTCAGCTTACAATCTTCCTAGCAATATACCACCTGAGTGCTAGCTAGCATCCTGGGCTTTTATTCAACCAAGTTGACCAAAACGAAAGGTTACAGCAGATTTTAATGTCAGCTTACTACAAATTAGAATCACCCGAAGAGGGAGTCTCACCAAACTGTCCTTATTGCCTTGACTGATGTCGGAAGGCCCACACAACTGTGTGTGGGATCTTCTGGTAGCAGCCCACCTAAAAGGGCATGTCAGAAGGGAGATTACTGTGTCTTCTGCTGACCTGGTTTTTCCTCCCGCTGCCGAGTTAATTTGCTCTGCTGCTGTGGCTCCCTTCACTGAATTCAGAACCAACATCTCCAAGTTTCCATCACGGACAAGGGACGAGAGGCTTTCCAGGACCAGGCTGGGACAACTGAGGCGCCCTGCCTTGTACACTGTATAGCCAACACCAGTTGCTCCTGTGGCCGTGAGACACAGACATTGTGGGACTTCTCCAACTGTGGAGACATTTACTCAAGGACCCAGTAAGTAAGGGTTCTCAGCTACTCAGGAGTGACTTAGCTGTTGTTACTGATTGAACACATTTTCTCTCTCTCATCCTGTTGCTTCTGAATACACAAAACTGCTAAGGTCTCCAAAACCTTTTTTTTTTCTTTCTTTGTTCATTTATTTTATGTATGTGAGTACACACACTGACACTCTCTTCAGACACACCAGAAAAGGGCATCAGATCCCATTACAGATGGTTTTGAGCCTCCATATGGTTGCTGGGAATCGAACTCAAGAACTCTGCAAGAGTAGTCAGTGCTCTTAACCACTGAGCCATCTCTCCAGCTCCTCCAAAACCTTTCTACATGAAGTTTTTCTCTTCTTAGTTTACACAGTTCCATACTTGCAGGTGATCAGGTTCAAAGCCCTAAAACATCCTAGATTCCTCTTTTCTTCTCTCACCCCCACCTATCTAATTTGTCAGGTATCCATGTGCCCCACCTTTACTGTACATCTGGGCACAGCACTTCCTATCTAACTACAGCTATCATTCTTTAGAATTGGCTTCTTTGACAACCTCATGCATGTGATGACACACACATAAATCCCCCCCACACAAATAAATATAGTTGAAATAAAAAACAAAACCCAAGTCATGGTGGTAGGTCACACCTTCAACTCCAGCACTTGAAGGCAGAAGCTGATTTCTGTAAATTCAAGACCAGCCTAGGACAGCCAGGGTTACATAAACCTATAACCCCAACTATGAAGATGATAAGGCAAAGAGTACTGTAAATTTGAGACAAAACAAAGATTATTATTATTTTTTTTTTTTTTGGTTTTTCAAGACAGGGTTTCTCTGTATAGCTCTGGCTGTCCTGGAACTCACTTTATAGACCAGGCTGGCCTCGAACTCAGAAATCCGCCTGCCTCTGCCTCCCGAGTGCTGGGATTAAAGGCGTGCGCCACCACGGATTATTTTATTTTATTTTATTTTATTTTTTGGTTTTTCGAGACAGGGTTTCTCTGTGTAGCCCTGGCTGTCCTGGAACTCACTTTGTAGACCAGGCTGGCCTCGAACTCAGAAATCCGCCTGCCTCTGCCTCCCGAGTGCTGGGATTAAAGGCGTGCGCCACCACGCCCGGCTTATTTTTTAATGTCTTCCTATTTACCCATGTTTTATCTTTGTCTTGTTCTATGTACATATATTACAGTGATATTACCTCTAAAAATATAATCTCTGCATAAAGCTGTCTAGATTTCTTTCTTTGTGCTATTGGTTGTTTTTTGTTGTTCTTGTTTTTGTTGCTTTTGTTTTGGAAAAAAAAAAAGTCTCTTTGTAGCCCAGGCTGACCTCAGTCTCAAAATCCTTCTGCTTCAGAGTTTTTTAGTAATGGGATTATAGGAGTATACCACCAAACACTTCATTACTTTTTTTAAATGAAAAAACAAAACCAAAAAAAAGCTCTTCAGTGCTTCGCCTTTCTCCCTTTAGAGTCCTCATCCCTTTAAGGATCTGTAAACTCTTCAGTAACCACCAATCCCACCTCTTTGCCTGACCTTTCTCTGCTCCAGGTGTAATAATCTCCTAGCTGATGCTTTCAGATGTTGGCAAGACTTCCTCCAGAGCCTTTACCTTTTTTCTTTTCTCAGTTTTAAAAACACTTCTCAGCAGGCGCTGTGTCTCATGCCTCTAATCTCAGCCCCTAAGGGCTCAAGGCATGACTGCTGAGAGTCTGAGGCTAGCCCTGGTTACTGGATGAATTCTGGGCTATAGGAGTGAGACCCTATTATAAAGCAGCAAAATCCAACCAATTTAAAAATTAGGCATGTTGGCAGGTGGATCTCCGTGAGTTCAAGGCCAGCGTGGTCTACACAGGAGTGAGTTCCAGGACATCTAGTGCTACACAGTGAAACCTTATCTCAAACCAAACCAAACCAAACCAAAAACAGCCTACCAACCTACCAACCAACCAACCAACCACAAAAACCTGGAGAGGTGGCACCTTTTTGAATCCTGTCACGTGGACCTTGAAGCCAATCTGGACTACATAAGAAGCAGCATAGCAGCCAGCTCTATCCGTGCCCAGACCGTGACTCAGAACCAACAAGCTGCATACAGCTCAGTGCTTCCCTTCCTTAGAACCTTATACACGTTACTACTTCTGTTATTCCTGCCCTAGACACCCAACAACGTTGAAGGCACATGATCTATATGCTTACTGTCCTGCTATTTCTTACCTTTTGGTAGAAAAGTACTGGCATTCTATATATTTTACTCATTTTTTCTATTTCTCCTCCTTTTCCTCCTCCTCCCCTCCTCCTCTTCTTCCTCCTCTCCTCATCCTCCTCCTTTCCTTTTTTTGGAGACAGGTTCTCATTTATCCTCTGCTGCCCTCTGACTTTCTATGTAGCCATTGCTATCCTTGAACTCTTTGTTTCTTTCTTTGTATTTTGTTTTTGTTTTTTCGAGACAGGGTTTCTCTGTATAGCTCTGGCTGTCCTGGAACTCACTTTGTAGACCAGGCTGGCCTCGAACTCAGAAATCCACCTGCCTCTACCTCCCAAGTGCTGGGATTTATCCTTGAACTCCTGATCCTCCGCTTCCACTCTTAGTGGTGGGATCCCAGGAGCTTCAGCACATACTGAGATTCCCACTCCTTCACTTCCCTTATTTGACAGATCTTGTATCAGAGCTCAGTGGGGGCAGCATCCTAGTCCCAGCACACCCATGTCAACTAAATACGTACTTTATAGTACTTACCTTTTTTAAAAAAAACTTTAAAAATTTTATTTATTTATTATAAGTATACTGTAGCCGTCTTCAGACACACCAGAAAAGGGCGTCAGATCTCATTACAGATGGTTGTGAGCCACCATGTGGTTGCTGGGAATTGAACTCAGGACCTCTGGAAGAGCAGTCAGTGCTCTTAACCACTGAGCCATCTCTCCAGTCTCCCTTAATTCACAATTTTTACTGTGAGTCACAATAAAAACAATATTCTGGCATGCTCAGAGTCCCAGCACTCACCTGACGGGCAGTACTTGAGGTCACCGAGGAGAGAGCTGGTTGGCACCTCTGCTGCAGGTGAAGCCGGCTCACAGACATTGATGTCTTCATTTTTCATTTTCTCCATTCCAGCTCGTTCTGTATTTATGCTATCCTTACAAAAAAAATCATATTCAGGTGAAATGTCCTTTGTTACTGACACTATCTCCCTACTTGTTAACAGCAAGGACACTCTACACTGCTCACACACACAGCCTGAGTGCTATCTAGAGATGGCCACGCTGGCCTGCTTGTTTTTACTTCCTTAGTCCACTTGAGAAGTGAGCAGCTGGAGCTCAATCTTCTTTTCTCTATAGTGAAGAAAAGTCTGATAATACCTAGCCGAGTATGCCTTTTCTCCCGATGCGCCTTCTGCTTCATCCATTAGTTCCACTGAAAAACAACCCAAAGATTTTCAACAGTTTCCAGCTGTAAAGGCATGGCCACTCCTTCCCACACACCAAGCTCAACCGAATGCTATACACAGGATTGAAAGTGACACGTTAGTCAAAGAGCCCTTTAGTGGCCAGTAACAGATAGAGAAATCGGGGTTTAAAGCCTACTGATTACAAACATTGTGTCCTCAGGTTCCTGGTTACGCAGTAGGATCAGGAGCTTTTCTCTGCTTTTTTTTTTTTTTTTTTTTTAAAGATTTATTTTATTTATTATATGCAAGTACACTGTAGCTGTCTTCAGACACTCCAGAAGAGGGAGCCAGATCTCCTTACAGATGGTTGTGAGCCACCATGTGGTTGCTGGGATTTGAACTTATCACCTTCGGAAGAGCAGTCGGGTGCTCTTACTCGCTGAGCCATCTCACCAGCCCCCCCCCCTTTTTTTTTTTTAAGCTCCATGACACCGATGTGTTATTTTCACTGATTCTATAGATTCTTTTTCATATTTTTGTTATTTTTGAGACAGGATCTCCATCACATACACCTGGCTGGACTCACAGAAATCTGCTTGCCTCTGTTTTTGTGTCCCATGTGCATCAAAGGTGTGTGTGTGTGTGTAGGGGGTGTGTTTATATGTGGTGATATATGTGTATATGTGTGCAAAAGGGCATATATCCACAAAAAAGCCAGAAGGAGATGGATATCTGGCCCCTACAAAACAGGCAAAATACCTGTACACATAAATTGTTAAAAATTTAAAGTTAAATAAAATTATATAAATGCAAGCTGTGACTATGGCATATAACTTTAGTTAGTCCCAGCCCTCAGGAAGCAGAGGCAGGAAGATCTCTGTGTTTGGGGCTGGCCAAATCTATATAGCAAGCTCTCATATATCAATGCTATGACTCTGTCTCAAAAAAAAAAAAAAAAAGTTCAAGCCAGGTGTGGTGGCACACTCGTTTAATCCTAGCACTTGGGAGGCAGAGGCAGGTGGATTTCTGAGTTCGAGGCCAGCCTGGTCTACAGAGTGAGTTCCAGGACAGCCAGAGCTATACAGAGAAACCCTGTCTTGAAAAACCAAAAACCAAAAAAAAAAAAAAAACCAAAAAAAAAAGTTTATATATATATATTACTGAAAACAAGATAAATTCCATTTTCTTTCAGATACCTGAATGAAGCAGAGAAGTGAGTTTCCTATGGCAGATCCCAATTGGCATCCAGGGAATACAAAACTTACCATTCAAAATCTCATGCCCGAAAAACATTTTCACTCCTGGGACACTGCGGCCTGATTCTACGTTCTTCACTGTGATGAAAAATAATCCATCTGTTTAATAACACATATTATTTTCCCCCAAACTGCAAGAAACTGTGAAAGCTCTTAAAATTACTGAAATATGAGTTTTATAAAAACATTTCTTTCTCAAAGTGCAGAGTCAGTTCAATTACAAAGCTACACTGTACAACTGAGTGATAGAATAAACTTCAGAATGTTATAAAGAAAACAAAAACAAAATAAACAAACACAAAACGTTTAAAGAGCTAGGTGTGGTGGCACAGGCCTTTAAATCCAGCACTAGGGAGGCAGAGCCAGGCAGAACTCTTGAGTTCAAGGCCAGCTTGGTCTACATAGCAAGTGCCATGCTAGCCAAGGCTGCACAATGAGACTCTGCCAAAAGGGGAAAAAAATGTCAAGAAAAAAATCCCCAGTTGCTGGGATCAGAGCCCTGTGCCCCAGCCCCTGGCCCAGGTGGTGCAGTGGCTTGAACGTCTTGCTCTCCACCACCAACTGAGCCACATCCCCAGCCCTGGTTTGGGTTTTGGACATAGGTTCTCATGGATTCCAGGCTGGCCTCAAACTCATTATGTAGTTGAGACTGGCCCTAAATTCCTGACTTCTGGACTTCTTTTTGCCTGAGACAAATTAATCCTTTACATCAGTGATATTTTCCCCCTCTGTTGAAGCCAAAAGCAATTTCAATAACTAGATTAATTTTAATATTCATACAAGCAAAAATTAACTGACATCTCCAATTTTTAAAACTTTATATTGAAAATTATCACCACAGGGCTGGAGAGATGTTTAGTATTCCAGAGGACCACGATTTGATACCTAGCACCTATATAACAACTCCAGTTCCTGAGACTCTTATGTCCTCTTCTGACCTCTGTAGGCATCAGGCATGCACATGGCACACATATTAAATATATTAATAATGAAAGAAGAAAATTTCCACTATAATGCCATTGAAAATACAGAAGTGAGGACCAACCAATACAGGCATCCATGCTGCTCTGCTGGGGACTAGCAGTCTGACATTGTTCTACTGCCTTCTTTAAACAGGAACAACACTCCTTTCCCAGCTGCCACGCTGCCCACAATCATCCCCTACACTCAGCCACTAATCTCGAGGAGGAGGGGAACATGACGAATAGAGTCAAACCATTTTTCAGGACAACAATCTTGTTAGGATCCACGTGCTGGAGCACGCCCTCAAAGATGCCAGACACCAGTGTGAGCTTCACCCTTCTCCACAAAATCTGGTTGAGGAAATGGTAGTCACTGCTGGGATCCATGCTTTTTGTATTCCAGAAGCAGCCTTCAAAGAATCTTCTTTAAGCATCCAGACACTTGAAAATTAACAAAGAGATGATTATTTTGAAAAGAGGACTTTGATCCGGGTATCATGATGCACATTTTTTTTTTTTTTTTTTGGTTTTTCAAGACAGGGTTTCTCTGGGTAGCATTGGCTGTCCTGGAACTCACTTTGTAGACCAGGCTGGCCTCGAACTCAGAAATCCGCCTGCCTCTGCCTCCCGAGTGCTGGGATTAAAGGCGTGCGCCACCATGTCCAGCTTCGTGGTGCACATTTTTAATCCCAGAAGATAGATGTGAGGGGATCTCTGTGAATTCCATAGCTCTGTCTATATAGCAAGTTTCAGGCCAGTTAGGGAGACCCTCTCAAAAACAAACAAGTGAACGAACAAATAAACATAATTTTGAAAGTTTGGTTGCTTAGCTTTTCTCCAATTTTTTTGTTTGTTTTGAGACAGGATTTCTCTGTATAATGCTGGAAGAGTTGCTTTATAAGCCAGGCTGGCTGCAAACTCAGAGGTCCACCTGCTTCTGCCTCCTAAGTGCTTGGATGGAGGGTGTGTGCCTGCTTGTATTTCTCCAAATCTCTAAAGCAGTAGTTCTTAACTTTTAGGCTGGGGATGTCAGGTGATCCTTTCACAGAGGTCACAGATCAGATTTTCTGTTTATATGTTTATATTATAATTCATAACACTAACAAAATCACAGTTATGAAGTAGCAACGAAAATAATTTTATGTTGGGGGGGGTCACCACAACATGACGAGCTGTATTAAAGAGCCACAGCTTCAGGAAGGTTGAGAACCACCACCCTGAGGGATAAGAGTAGTAGTTTCATTTTGTTCGTCACTGAGATTGCTAAGAATAACCACAGCAAATACAATTCTATTCTTTTTTTTTTTTTTTTTTTTTTTGTTTTTTTTTTTTTTTTGGTTTTTCGAGACAGGGTTTCTCTGTGTAGCCCTGGCTGTCCTGGAACTCACTCTGTAGACCAGGCTGGCCTCAAACTCAGAAATCCGCCTGCCTCTGCCTCCTGAGTGCTGGAATTAAAGGCTTGTGCCACAATTCTATTCTTATATGTATAGGTGTTTTGCCTCCATGTATGTCTGTGCACACTAGTTTAGTGCCCACGTAAGCCAGAAGGGGGCGCCAGATGCCCCTGAAACTGAGTTACTTTTGGGAACTAAAGCCTTGTCTTAGGCAAGAGTTTAAGTGTTATTAAGCTCTGATCTATCTCTCCAGCCCCACAATTCATATGAATTTTAATTCATATGTAGGAAACTCAAAATTATAGGGCTATGGACAAGATGAGCTTTTTTGTTTATAAAATGGACAAGGTTAGTGAATTATGCGGAAAAGAGGAGGAGGAAAGACTGGGGAAGCCTGAGGGGATAGGTGACATCAAGGAAACTGCCTTCAGGGGACAGTGGAATGAGAACACATGAGCTCATATGGCAGCACGCACAGAGCCCTGGCAGGTCCACACCAGATGGGTCCAGTGTTCAGAGGGTGTCAGACGAACTCTCATCAGTGACTCCAACTGACAACTGCTCACAAAGGTAAAGTCTGTTTCTCCCGTTGAGTCTCACTGGCTATACAAACTACATTCAAGGGCAGGCTCCATGTCCAGCAGTAGACAGCCTACATAAAATGAACCAGCAGTATACTTTTGGAAACGTTTTGTCTCACATTGCTTTATCTGGGGCTTTTTTTGTTTTAACCTTACTAGACTTTTCCGATTTTGTGTGTTTATGTGTTTTTGTGTGTCTTTGTTTCTCCTGCTTTTTGTTTGTATGTTACGTTCTGGATTATTTGCTTGCTCTGGCTCTCCTGAAATTCACTATCTAGATAAGGCTGGACTCTATCTCACAGAGATCCACCTGCCTCTGCTTCCCAAGTGCTGGAGTTAAAGGCTTGCTTATTTTCTAAAGAGAGAGAGAAAAGGGATGGAGTTGGAAGTGTGGAGAGGTGGGGAAGATCTGGAAGGAAATGAAGGATGAGAAAGTGATCAGAATACATTGTATGAAAAAATATTTTTAGTTAAAAAAAAATGGGCATTGGGCCGGGCGTGGTGGCGCACGCCTTTAATCCCAGCACTCGGGAGGCAGAGGCAGGCGGATTTCTGAGTTCGAGGCCAGCCTGGTCTACAGAGTGAGTTCCAGGACAGCCAGGGCTATACAGAGAAACCCTGTCTCAAAAAACCAAAAAAAAAAAAAAAAAAAATGGGCATTGTGCTCCTCTCTCCGAATAGTGAAACAGAGGCCTTTTACTTATTTTATTAAAATTAACTATTATAGTATAGCCCTGGCTAGCATAGAATTTGCTATAAAGATCAGCCTGGTGTGGAACTCAGAGATCTGCCTGCCTCTGCATCCTAGATGTTGAGATTAAAGACTTGTACTGTGTTTGGCTTTCTACAGAGGTGGTAGAAATTGAACTTGGGTCTTCACTGAGCCATCTTCCTAGCTCCCAAGTGTTTTTATCTGGTAATGTTAATTATGCTGGGAGCTGAACCTAAAGTCTTGCACAGGCTACTACACACTCTAGCACTGAGATAAATCCCTAGCTCCAGTACTGTGGTTTTTTTGTTTTGTTTTGTTTTGTTGGTTTTTCGAGACAGGGTTTCTCTGTATAGCCCTGGTTGTCCTGGAACTCACTCTGCAGACCAGGCTGGCCTCAAACTCAGAAATCTGCCTGCCTCTGCCTCCCAAGTGCTGGGATTAAAGGCGTGCGCCACTACACCCGGCTCAGTACTGTGTTTTTAATTTTTAAAATTTTAATTTATTATTATTGTGTTTTTGAAGCAAGGTCTCACTGTGTAGCCTTGGCTGAACTGGAACTCTTTGTAGACTAGATTGGGAGCACACACAGGGAATGCTCTAGAGTGCTAGGATTAAAGACTTATGCCATAATGCTGGGTTATTACTACTACTAGTACTACTATTATTGTTTTGTATGCATTGGCATTTTATTTGTACATATGCCTATGAACTACATGTATGCAGTTCCCTTGAGGCCAGAAGAAGCTGAAGTTACAAATGGTGTGAGCCATCAAATGGGTAGCCCAATTCTCTTTAAGAGCAGTCTCTAGCTCCTGTATTCTTTGTTGTTTTTTTGTCTTTCTTTGGTTTTTCGAGACAGGGTTTCTCTGTGCAACCCTGGCTGGCCTGGAACTCACTCTGTAGACCAGGCTGGCCTCCAACTCAGAAATCTGCCTGCCTCTGCCTCCCAAGTGCTGGGATTAAAGGCGTGCGCCACCACGCCCGGCTAGCTCCAATATTCTAAAGCTCTCTAGTATAATACTGAAATTTGGGTCTGGCATGCTGGTGTAAACTTTAATCCCAGGACTCTCAGAGGTAGGGACAGATGTAGGAAGATCTCTGTGAGTTGGAGGCCAGCCTGGTCTCTCTACTGAGCTCAAGAACAGGACTACAAAAAAAGATCCTCTTTTTGTTGTTGTTTTTCTTTTTGTTTTGTCAAGGCAAGGTTTTTCTGTGTAGACCAGGCAGGCCTACAACTCACAGAGATCCACCTGCCTCTACATCCCAAGTGTCTAGCTGGGATTAAAGGTGTGCTACCCTCTACCTAGGGAATGGTACTACCCACAATGGGCTGTGTTTGTTTCTATCAATTATCAATCAATACAATTCCCTAGCCAGGTGCCTTTAATCCTAGGTTTAGGGTTTAAGACAGGCTCTCAGCTGGGCAGTTCCCTCTATTTACAGTATCATATAGAACAATTCTGTTTTAAGGATGTTGCTGTATTCAGAAGCCCAGACAGATTTTCTTTTTCTATGATTGTTAAACTTTGAAAGTTGCTTGAGTTTATTCCATTAGGGGATAATGGAATAGATTGAAGCAGAAAACTTCGAATCTAAAAGTATACAAGAGCGATGTAGCAACGAGTCTCATTAAGCCAGGAAGTAAAAAGGTACAGAGCATCTGTAACCAGGTAAGTAACATGCACTTTGCATTTCTTTTCCAGTGAGGTCTTGGGAACATTAGGCAAGCATTTCCCCAGTGAACCATGCCCCCAGCTATATCTATATACTTCAAGGTAGGATTGTCAAACATGAGGATTCTTGCAGCAACCAGAAGCCAATCTACAGCTAAGCAAACAACAGAGTTCTTTCACTCCCTTCCATGCCTTTGAGACAAGGTTGGAGTCAAGACTGGGCCAACTATTCTCCACAGTACTAGGTTACAGGTCTGTGTGCAGCCAGGCCCAGCTTTCTAAGTGGGTGCTGGGATCTGACTTCAGGTTTCATGCTTGAGTGGCAAAGCCCTCTTACACTGATCCATTTTGCCAGTTCTGTGACATACATAGACTCACATCTGTAAGGCTAGAATTTTCAAAATTGAAAATGAATTCAAAATAAAATGCTTGGGAAGTTAAAGATAGGCAAAGTGGGTCGTTAGGGTTGCTTTCTGCTCTTCCAGAGGACCTAAAAAGTTTGGTATTTTCCAGCACCGACACTTGGTGGCTCACAAGCCCTCTAACTTCAGCTCCAGGGGATAGGATGCCTTCTTCTAACTTCCACTAGTGAGAATAAAATCAGGAAAAAAAAAAGAAACACACATAGCAAAGAAATTTTTGCTACTGTTTATGTTTAGACAGGGTTTCCCCAAGTAGCCCTGGCTGACCAGGAATGCCCTATCTAGATTATGTTGGCCTTGAAATTACACAGGTAACATCTGCCTTTGCTTCTTCACTGCTGCGATTATAGATATCAGGTACCAGGCCTAACAGAGGGCTTTATTGAATATAGCCCTGAAGACTTAGATTAAAAAATCACAGCACTTGAGAGGCAGAGGCAGGCGGATTTCTGAGTTCGAGGCCAGCCTGTCTCGAAAAACCAAAAAAAAAAAAAAATTAGGAAGGGGGTATTGGAGAGATGGCTCAGTGGTTAAGAGCACTGACTGTTCTTCGGAAGGCCCTGAGTTCAAATCCCAGCAATTACATGGTGGCTCACAACCATCTGTAATGAGATTTAACACCCTCTTATGGGGTGTCTGAAGACAGTTACAGTGTACTTACATATAATAAATAAATCTTTAAAATAAATAAATAAAAATTAGGAAGGAAAAAAAGGTCAGAATGAAGAGATGAGCTTCCAGGCTGAGAATGGGATTACGTATCCATCTGACCTCAAGATTTCCATACCACAGTTATGATCTCAATGGGTAAGTCAACCAGGGGTAATTAGGAAAACAACTGAGTCAGACTAGAAATTTAGTGGGCAGGGAGACCTTGGAGGACTCGGGCTGAGTTGCAATGGGCTAAGTAACTTTGAAGCTAGTAGTCTAAGGTGATTTGAGAAAGGTGCTAAGATATCTAGATACTGAGCTGGTTCTAAACCAAGAAGCGAAAGGACCAGACTCTTGAAGCTACAGGGAAGCTAAGGCTTCACTTGAGAGGGTGTACACTAACATGCAGCTTTTAACTTTTTCATCAGCACAGAGTACCAGAAGAATAAAGTGCACCTGGCTTTGATCCCAGCTCTTGGAAGGCAGAGGCAGGTGGATCTCTGTTAAGTTAGAAGCCAGCCCGATGTACATAGTGAGTTCCAGGTCAGCCAGGGCTACGTAGAGAACCTGTCTCAAACAAAAGAGTAAAGAATTAGCCGGGCGTGGTGGCGCACGCCTTTAATCCCAGCACTCGGGAGGCAGAGGCAGGCGGATTTCTGAGTTCGAGGCCAGCCTGGTCTACAAAGTGAGTTCCAGGACAGCCAGGGCTACACAGAGTAACCCTGTAAAGAATTAAATGCAAGACCTGCATGTCAGCTTACATCTGCAATGCCAGCCTTTTAAGAAGCTGAGATCAGTTAGGGCTCTTCTGGAAAAAAAGAATCATTTCTCCACTTCTGGAAAGGGTTTTACGGGCTCGGGCTCAGGCTGTCCTGAGCATAAACTCCTAATTCTCCCATATCTTTAAACGGGATTTCCCAATATTGCCTAGGCTGGGCTCAGCTTGAAACTTTCCTGCTTTCACCTAACAACTGCTGGCTTACGGTTTAAAAATCCTAATTTTTAAGACAAGAAAAAAAATCCAGATAAGTAAACGACCATTGTGCTCTAAGTAGTCACAATCTCTCTCACCTTCAGAGTCCTCTGTCCCCACAACAAAGAAGTTTGGAAAATTCCGACCTTAATTCTAGTCAAACGGTGAGTCCCTTAAACTGAAGAGGGACTACTGTTTAAAAAAAAAAAAGAAAGAAAGAAAGGAAGGAAGGAAGAAGGAAGGAAGGAAGGAAGGAAGGAAGGAAGGAAGGAAGGAAGGAAGGAAGGAAGGAAGGAAGGAAGGAAGGAAGGAAGAGAAAAAAGAAAAAATCTGGGAGTTATCCTGGCACAGCTTTGACGCAAAAAAGTTCGCAACGCCAGCCACTGAAGCCGCAGAGCCGACCACGCCCTCGCCCTCGGAGTGAATTACGTGCTTCTTTCCGGAGGAGCCAATCAGCGCGCAGCCTCGAGCCGGCTCCCAGCGCCCCCTGCGGCCGGGGTAGAGAGCAGAAAAGTTGCAGCCAGGAGCAGTGCAACCCCCAGGCGGCTCCCAGCGCCCCCTGCGGCCGGGGGAAGGAGCACAGGAAAGATGCAGTCACTAGGCGTGCTAGGCAGCGGCGGCTCCCGACTTCCTATTCTTAGGACCAGGGGAGTGAGAGTGGGAGAGGAGGAGAGGAGAAAGGAGGGAGAAAGAGAGAGATACAGAGAGATTGAGAGCGAGCAAGAAAGAGTGCATTGCACTACTCTGGGGATCCACCTTAGGGTTTACCCCCTCGTTTCGCGGGTTTGGTTTCTCTCCCGAGTCTCCGTCACCTGTAGGGTGGGATTCCTGGTGCCTGAGTCCCGTGAGAAACCTTCTGGCTACCCTTGTGAGTTTGCCTCTGGTTTGTCCGAACACAGTGGCGAGGCCGCACTGCCCTTTTAAGTGCAGTCCCTAGCGCCACAGTGGTATCGCCGCTTTAAGCCCGGCGGCTGCCCTGGTTCCGGGGGCGGGGCCTGCCTCCCTTCGGACTCCCGCAGCCTCCGGGCTGATTCATTCCCGGCTCGAGAGCCAAGCTTTGACGTTAGCGCCTGCGCAGGGCGCGGCCTCGTTCCCGATTGGCTGGTGTCGGGCCGCCCTCCCCCGCGCGCCACCCCTTGTTTCCCTCCCCGGGCCGCAAGAGAAACAGTGCCCTCTCCCTTCTTGACCCCGGGCCCTTCCCTCCCTCCTTCCAGCCGCTGCTGCTTCTGGGGCTGCCGCTCCCGGAGGAGCTCCCGTCACTGTGATGGGGTCTCGGGCCTCCACGTTACTGCGGGACGAAGAGCTCGAGGAGATCAAGAAGGAAACTGGCTGTGAGTTCGGGTTGGGGGTGGGAAGGCGGCCCGGCGCCTTCGGCTGGCCTCAGTGCTGACAGCGGTCGTCGCTGAGGGCTTGATCTGGGGTGCAGTGACTTTGTTGGGATGGTCCTATGCAGCCTCCGGTGCTTTGGGTATTCGAAGGCTAGAACACCTGTACGTTCATCGGTAGCTTTTTGGAGCCGGGATGTGGTTCCTCCGGTGCTGTCTTGCTCAAAAGCCCGGAATCTCGATCCAGCAACGGAGCACAGACACCACCGCTCCACTCTTGCCCGTGAAGGTCCCCGCAATTTCTTCCTTTATCGTTCCTCTTACAGAAGCATCCTGAACAGTAGATAAAGCAGGAGCAAATCCAGGAAATCTGAATGGTTCCTAGAGAAAACGTTATATATCCTAATGAGGTTTCTGAGCAAGAGCTAAAATTACTAAAATCACACACAGGGAAAAACTCAACAAAGATCATAGAGTAAGGCTTGTGACCAGGAACTGAAGACCTCTAAGCAATCAAAAGTCCCAAAAACCCGAGTGAGGCTTTTAAATCGGAATCGTTGGATTTATACAATTGATATTGAAGTTGGATATACTTCAAAAATCTGTGAATTTGTACCAGAAACATACATACTCTAGTTTTTTTCCTTGTTAACCTGAACAAAGGAGCAACAGGGCTTTAGGAATTGAGAAGCACAGAAAACACCTCCATACCTTTGAAAGGCCCTTGATAATGTATGAAACAATTGTATTGCTACAATGCTTTTTCAGCCATCCTTTGCAGCTCTCTTTGATTTCTCTAAGCCATGTCTTCATGGTACCTGTCTTTGATGATAATGTGGGCAAATAACACAGTGGCAGATAGTACCAAGGAGTACAGGGGACTATGGAATTCCCCAGGAATGAGTCCTTGGGTAAATGAAAAGTTGTCCTGGCTGTCTGACAAGTTAAACTTTCTAGAGTATTCAGGTTGGAATAGATGTGATCTAGCCCCACCCCCTGTCAGGTTGCTTTGCTTTTAATCCCTTACTAATATGTGGCCAATTTTGAGTGAATGACAGAGAATACTTAGCTTTTTATAGCATTTGGCCAGTCGCGTTTAAGAATTCCGTGAATAGAAATACACACAGTTGGATTTAGCAAGCTTTTACCTCTGACCCCACTGGTAAATGTAATGACTTCTTTCTGATTAAATTTAAAGCCCTGAGTCACGCCGGGCGGTGGTACCGGGCGGTGGTAGTGCACGCCTTTAATCCCAGCACTTGGGAGGCAGAGGCAGGCAGATTTCTGAGTTCAAGGCCAGCCTGGTCTGCAAAGTGAGTTCCAGGACAGCCAGGAATATACAGAGAAACCCTGTCTTGAAAAACAAAACAAAATAAAACAAAACAACAACAACAAAACAAGCCCCGAGTCACATCATGGGGAAGTATAGCGAGTATGGGACAAGCTATTGTTTTGTTTTCTTTTGTTTTTTGATACAAGATCTTACCTTGTAGCCCAGACTTGCTTAGAATTCACTTCAGTACATAAACTGGGCCTGGTGGTGTCCATACCTTTAATCCCAACACTCTAAAGGCAGCAGAATTTGATGCCTGATCTACATAACAGGCTCCAAGATAGCTAGGGCTACAGAGGGAAACTCTGTCATGAAAAACAAAATACAGCCGGGCGGGTGGTGGTGCACACCTTTAATCCCAGCACTCGGGAGGCAGAGGCAGACGGATTTCTGAGTTTGAGGCCAGCCTGGTCTACAAAGTGAGTTCCAGGAAAGCCAGGGCTACACAGAGAAGCCCTGTCTCGAAAAACCAAACAAACAAACAAACAAACAAAAAACAACACAAAACAAGACAAACAGAAAAATTCACTACATAGCCCAGGCTGGTTTCAAACTCATGACAGTCCTTCTGCTTCACCCCCACCCCACACCAAGTGCTGGGATTATAAGTATGAGCCACCATGCTTAATTGGGGAAAAGCTGTTTTCTTTTCAGAATGAATGGGACAGTGATGTCATTCCAATTTCATTAGTCCTGGGTGTAGGACTGAGTTGTTTTACCTTGTGACTCATGGACAAACCTAGGTGATCATGTAAGAACTATTATCCTGGTTACCCAAAAGTAATTCAAATATGAGAAAGAGTCCCTAAATTCCCAGCAAAACCAGTATATATATATATATATATATATATATATATATATATATATATATATATATATATATATTAGGAAAACCTAATGAAACAAATACTCAGTTTTCCCAGTGCCTGTTTAATATTATGCTAGATATTGAGAGCAGATGGTAACAAGACACCCACAACCTGGCCAGGGAGATAAGCCAGAGACAAGTTGTGATTAGCATCAGAGCATAAGGAAGCTAAAACTGTACAGCATCCACCTTCAGAATTTAGGGAAGAGTCTGTGAGCTGGCTTTGTAGGGTATAGGAATTGGTTCTTGATGCATGAATGGATTAATTTTTGATAAATTAACATAGGGTGTTTCATTGGCTTTTAGCAACTGTTGCGCTCACTTAGCTACAACGCCATTCCTCTACCTTAGGAATTGAGCCATCAGTGTATCTAGGTAGGACCCATCAGCAGAAAGTTGTTCCTTCTCCTTCTCCTCCTTCTCCTTCTCCTTCTTCTCCTTCTCCTTCTCCTCCTCCTTCTCCTTTTCCTTCTCCTCCTCCTTCTTGTCCTCTTCTCCCTCCTCCTTCCCCTCCCCACCTCCTCTCCCTCCTCCTTCCCCCTCTTTCCCTCCTCCTCCCCCTCCTTCTTCCTTCTCCCCCTCTTCCTCCTTCTCTTCTTCCTCCTCTTTCTCTTCTTCCTCCTTCTCCTCTTCTCCTCTTCCTCCTCTTCTTCCTCCTCTCCCTCCTCCTTTCCCTTCTCCACCTCCCCTCCCTCTTCTTTTCCCCCTCTTTCCCTCCTCCTCCCCCTCCTCCTTCTCCTCTTCTTTCTTCTCTTCTTCCTCCTTCTCCTTCTCCTTCCTTCTTCTTTTCTTCTTTCTCATATTCCTCCTCATCTTTTTTTTTTGTTGTTTTTTGTTTTTTTTTGAGACAGGGTTTCTCTGTGTAGCCCTGACTGTCCTGGAACTCACTCCTTAGACCAGGCTGGCCTCGAACTCAGAAATCTGCCTGCCTCTGCCTATTCCTCTTCTTTTTTTTTCCTCTTTTGACAAGAACTTGTGTAGCCCAGACTGACTTCAAATTTGAGATCCTATTGCTTCATCCTCCAAAGCATAGGGACTACAGATGTGGGCAACACTCCCAAAACGCCTTTGATCCTAGTACTAGGGAGGCAGAGGCAGAGGCAGAGGCAGAGGCAGAGGCAGAGGCAGAGGCAGAGGCAGAGGGGCAGAGGCAGAGAGGCAGAGGCAGATCTCTTGAGTTCAAGGTCAGCCTGATCTACAGAACAAGTTTCAAGACAGCCAGGGCTACACAGAGCACAGAGAAACATCTTTTAAAAAACTGCGTGCAGCCGGGTGGTGGCGCACGCCTTTAATCCCAGCACTTGGGAGGCAGAGACAGGCAGATTTCTGAGTTCGAGGCCAGCCTGGTCTACAGAGTGAGTTCCAGGACAGCCAGGGCTACACAGAGAAACCCTGTCTTGAAAACAAACAAACAAATAAACAAAAAACTGCGTGCTTGTGTGTGTGTGTGTGTGTGTGTGTATGTATGTGTGTACACACACAAGGCCAATGGAGCTGCTATTTAATACTTAGCCACTAAATGCTAGGAAAAGTAATTATGAGTAAGAGCACAACTTTCATCATGTATAAAATGGAATTAGTAATAATAACTTACCTTTTAGAATTCTTACCCTGAGAAATGAAAAAAGGTCTTTAGAATGCTGCTTTTCTTTTTTTTTTTTTTTTTTTTTTTTCCGAGACATGGTTTCTCTGTATAGGCTTGGCTGTCCTGGAACTCACTCTGTGCTGCTGGTATTATTTTCATGTAGTCGCTAGCCATTCTTTTTTTTTTAATTTACAGGGGTTTTATTTTATTTTTGGCTTTTTGAGACAAGATCTCAAATTCTGTGTCACCCTGGCTGTTCTGGAGCTTGTTATGTAGACCAGGCTGACCTTGAACTTAAAGAGGTCTGCCTGCCTCTGCCTCTGGAGTGCTGGAATTAAAGGTCTCTGCCACTGTGCCTGGCTCTCTCCAGGGTCTTTAAATAACGTGTGTGGGGGAGGTAAGCCTGCCCCTTCATGTCTTCACATGAGTGGATGTTAAAGAGAAACTTAATAGATTTGTCTCTAGTCTACCTTTGACCCTGGGGATTGAACTCAGGTTGTCAAGCTTGTGAAGCAAGCACCTCTACTCAGAGGCCAAAGTAGGATTATTTTGAACTGTAGATAGAATCATCTTTGCATATGCTAGAAATAAAAACTGTTTAGATTCTGTCTATGGCTATATAACTAGAGGTGGAAGCATTTTATACATTGCTTCTTTCCAGTGTACCTTAGGAATCAAACACTAATATTATTTTGTCAATCCTAAAGAAGTAAATCTAAAAGAAGATATAGCCTGATGTTGTTTTATTTATTTTTGNATCTTCTCTTCCTCCTCTTCTTCCTCCTCTCCCTCCTCCTTTCCCTTCTCCACCTCCCCCCCTCTTCTTTTCCCCCTCTTTCCCTCCTCCTCCCCCTCCTCCTTCTCCTCGTCTTTCTTCTCTTCTTCCTCCTTCTCCTTCTCCTTCCTTCTTCTTTTCTTCTTTCTCATATTCCTCCTCATCTTTTTTTTTTGTTGTTTTTTGTTGTTTTTTGAGACAGGGTTTCTCTGTGTAGCCCTGACTGTCCTGGAACTCACTCCTTAGACCAGGCTGGCCTCGAACTCAGAAATCTGCCTGCCTCTGCCTATTCCTCTTCTTTTTTTCTCCTCTTTTGACAAGAACTTGTGTAGCCCAGACTGACTTCAAATTTGAGATCCTATTGCTTCATCCTCCAAAGCATAGGGACTACAGATGTGCGCAACACTCCCAAAACGCCTTTGATCCTAGTACTAGGGAGGCAGAGGCAGAGGCAGAGGGGCAGAGGCAGAGAGGCAGAGGCAGATCTCTTGAGTTCAAGGTCAGCCTGATCTACCGAACAAGTTTCAAGACAGCCAGGGCTACACAGAGCACAGAGAAACATCTTTTAAAAAACTGCGTGCAGCTGGGTGGTGGCGCACGCCTTTAATCCCAGCACTTGGGAGGCAGAGACAGGCAGATTTCTGAGTTCGAGGCCAGCCTGGTCTACAGAGTGAGTTCCAGGACAGCCAGGGCTACACAGAGAAACCCTGTCTTGAAAACAAACAAACAAATAAACAAAAAACTGCGTGCTTGTGTGTGTGTGTGTGTGTGTGTGTGTGTGTGTATGTATGTGTGTACACACACAAGGCCAATGGAGCTGCTATTTAATACTTAGCCACTAAATGCTAGGAAAAGTTATTATGAGTAAGAGCACAACTTTTATCATGTATAAAATGGAATTAGTAATAATAACTTACCTTTTAGAATTCTTACCCTGAGAAATGAAAAAAGGTCTTTAGAATGCTGCTTTTTTTTTTTTTTTTTTTTGAGACATGGTTTCTCTGTATAGGCTTGGCTGTCCTGGAACTCACTCTGTGCTGCTGGTATTATTTTCATGTAGTCGCTAGCCATTCTTTTTTTTTTTTTTTTTTTTTTTTTTGGGTTTTTTTTTTTTTTTTTTTTTTAATTTACAGGGGTTTTATTTTATTTTTGGCTTTTTGAGACAAGATCTCAAATTCTGTGTCACCCTGGCTGTTCTGGAGCTTGTTATGTAGACCAGGCTGACCTTGAACTTAAAGAGGTCTGCCTGCCTCTGCCTCTGGAGTGCTGGAATTAAAGGTCTCTGCCACTCTGCCTGGCTCTCTCCAGGGTCTTTAAATAACGTGTGTGGGGGAGGTAAGCCTGCCCCTTCATGTCTTCACATGAGTGGATGTTAAAGAGAAACTTAATAGATTTGTCTCTAGTCTACCTTTGACCCTGGGGATTGAACTCAGGTTGTCAAGCTTGTGAAGCAAGCACCTCTACTCAGAGGCCAAAGTAGGATTATTTTGAACTAATCTATCTTAGTAGAAACGTATACGATCTTTATTTTTGACAAATCTAAGACAGATACCGATATATTGATCTCCACCTTCGTAAAATATGTAACGAAGAAAGGTCACATGGAATCCTTAGTTTGTGATTATAATAAAACAGTTAGGATTTCTTCATTTAGATTTTCTTCTATATCGGACTACAACAAAATAAATAAAAACAGGCTGCCTCACTCAAAGCAATCCCTTGCCTCGATTTTCTGAATGTTGGCCTAGCAGGTATATACCACCTCGCCTTGCTGAGATTTCTCATCGTTTAAGAAACACTTTGGGGCGCCGGGTGGTGGTGGTGGCGGTGCACACCTTTAATCCCAGCACTTGGGAGGCAGGGGCAGGCGGATTTCTGAGTTCAAGGCCAGCGTGGTTTACAAAGTGAGTTCCAGGACAGCCAGGGCTACACAGAGAAACCCTGTCTCGAAAAACCAAACCAAAAAAAAAAACACTTTGGGGAGCTGGGCATGGTGGAGCACGCCTTTAATCCCAGCACTTGGGAGGCAGAGGCAGGCAGATTTCTGAGTTCAAGGCCAGCCTGGTCTACAGAGTGAGTTCCAAGACAGCCAAGGCGATTAAGAGGAACCCTGTCTCGAAAAAAACAAAACAAAAAAAGAAATACTTTGGGGGGGGGGGCAGAAAGATGGCTCACCAGTTAAGAGGACTCAGCTTGATTCCCGGCACCCATATTGGGCTGGTGGGAAACAACCACCTGTAAATTCAGCTCTAGAGGATCTAATGCTGTGGTCCCCAGAGCACCCTCCTGACAAGCACAAACTCACACTACATATAGTTAGAATGTAAACAAAAAAAAGCCAGCTGTGTAGGCAGAGGCAGGATCTCTGAGTTCCAGGCCAACTAGGGCTACATAGGGAGAACCTGGCTTGAAAGAAAGGAAGGGAGGGAGGGAGAGAAAGAAAAGAAAAGATATGGAACACTGTTATAAAATACCTACTATATTTAACCTTTGTTCTATCACCCTCTTTCACAATTCTACATTTTTATAAGTCAGCACATTTGAATAAAAGATGTAATTGGAGGGCGGTCACAGTATCTTAGGGATTTATTTATGTCCTGACCCTTAGTACAATTAACCATAGCAATAGCCTTGCTGTGGATTACCAAAAACCCTTAACGTTGAGCAAAGGTTCATGCCAACTAAGTAGTGGGGAATGAAGATTGGTTTATTTTTGGTTTCTGCTCTATGGTGTGTGTCACGTGGGCATGAGCAGGGTGTTGAACAGGTTTAGAAGAGTTGTACAGACCAGTGAGTGTTTGTTTGTTTGGAAGGGTGTAGTGATGATATGAAGGGTGTGCCTGAGGAAGGCAATTGCTTGAGAATAGTTTCTTGAAATTGAGCTAAGTGCTACTGCCTCCTTCTGCATCCCCCTTTCTGGCTGGCCTAAGTCACGCCACAGTGTTGAGGGAGTCTGTGAGTACAGAGGACCCTGCTGTCTTCTGTCTTGTGTCCTATTGAGCAGGAAATGGAGAGAGAATATCTTTGTCAGGCTTCAAATAATTTGTAAAGTTCTATATCTAGTTTTCTCCCAAAGTTCCTATTTTTTACTAGAAAGGGATGAGACCTGGGTGTCAAGATAGAGAATGGAACTCTGGAACTTACAAATGAGGAAGAGGGTTCAGAACACAGACTACTTGACGTTACACAGAAAGTCACTGACCCTCGAAGCAGCCTCAGAGATATAAGCTAAGTCTTCTGAGTTTAAGCAGAAAAACATTACGTTACAAAACAGCAATATATGTATTATATGCAATAAACACTATTATGGAAGCAACCAAGCAGATAGGATACCTTAGGTCTTATATAGCAAAAGCTAAACTTACTGTGATCTGACCTGAATGAATTAGAGTCAAGAGATTTGATTTTCATACCAGTTCCAGATGTAGTAGCTTATTTTATGCCATTAACTCCAGCACTAGGGAGGCTAAGACCAGAGGGTTCTGAGTTCAAGGAAGGCCAGATTAGACTGTATAGCAATATACTGTCATTTGCTGGCCAGATGGCTCCTTGTGTAAAGGTGCTTGCCATCAAACGTGACGCCCAGAGTTTGAGTCCTAGGACCTACAGAGAGGAAAGAGAACTGACGCTGGCAAGTTGTCCTTTGACCTTTTGTGGGCTGTGGCACAAATACATGTGCACATGTGTCTGTATATACATGCATAACCGTTATTTTTTAAATAAAAGGGACTGGAGTGATGGCTCAGTTTTGTGATTGTCATTCCTTTGTTTAGTTATTGTTGTTTGAGATTGTATATTTTTAATATTTATTTTTACTTTAAGAGTTTTGCCAGAACGTATGGAATGGCATACACCAAATAAAACAACAAAAACAACAACAAAACCCAAAAGAATTCAGGTTTTGCGATGTAAATTTTCAAATATATAGTACACATGTGCTATATACAAACATACATGTTTGTTTTGTTTTTGTTTTTCAAGATAGGGTTTCTCTGTATATCTCTAGCTGTCCCGGAACTTGCTCTTTAGACCAGGCTGACCTTGAACTCAGAGATCTGCCTGTTGCTGCCTCCTGAGTTCTGGGATTAAAGGTGGCATGTGCCACCATCACCTGATGGTCTCTGTTAAATCTTTTTTTTTTCCTTGTTCCGGTCAACCCCACTCGCTCCGCTCTACCCCGCTTGCTCCGGCCACCCCCATACGGCCCTGCTCTCTCCGGTTGGTCTCTCTGGTCCAAGGATTTGTTATATTATTCTTCATAAGTACCCTGTAGCTGACTTCAGACGCACCAGAGGAAGGCCTCAGATCTCATTACGGGTGATTGTAAGCCACCATGTGGTTGCTGGGATTTGAACTCATCACCTTCAGAAGAGCAGTCGGGTGCTCTTACCCGCTGAGCCATCTCACCAGCCCTGTCTCTTAATTCTTAAGAGGATAGGTTAGACTTTGAAGTTCTTTATGTTGGGAAGATGTCAGGGTATGAAACATTAGAAGTGCAGGCTCCACTCTGCAGTGGATCCCCAGAGCAGCTGCTGCTGCCTGCAGTTGTGCACTTTAACGCAGCTTGTCTTGTTCATTAAGGTTAGGATAAAAGCCATGACAAAGTAACTTGGACTATCTCCGTTAACTTTGCATGCCCACCCCTCCACAGTCCACCTTGGTGATTAGCACCTTCTTGAAATACCTTCCCACCCTGAGAAAGAGGCAGATTTGATAGATAGCTCTGAACTCTAGGTTAGCAGGATCTTTTCAGTCTTTCAGTATAAAATAAGTAGTTGTTCAGCAGAGTAGACTACAGCTTCATTCAAGACATGTCCCTATTCACAGTCTATTTTAAGGGAAACTGTTAACTCCTGAGATTTCCAAGCAGGTTACCAGTGTTAGGTGCCTGACTTTGTTCCTTCTGCGAGTTTGTTTTTACTGGAAGAATGTCCTGCCTTTATCCCTGGCAGTTCTAATACTTTGTGTGTGTGGATTGTGTAGTTCCTTTAAGGGTAGATTGAAGCCCAGTGTGTAGGTCCTAGTATATAATACTAATACTCTGAGACTGAGGCAAGCTTACAAGAATGAGGCTACACTGTGCTGTAGAGTGAGTTCAGGGTTAGCTCTAGACTTTGGATCACTTTGGAGGTTGCTGTGGTCATCTATTAGTGATTTTTGTTTGGTTTTTTTTTGTTTGTTTGTTTTGTTTTTTTTTTGTTTTTGTTTTTCGAGACAGGGTTTCTCTGTGTAGCCCTGGCTGTCCTGGAACTCACTCTGTAGACCAGGCTGGCCTGGAACTCAGAGATCCATCTATCTCTGCCTCCCAAAGTACTAGGTTGTAGCAGAATTTTTCCCCAATTAATTTAAATATTAATACAAGAAGCCTGTGATTGGACAGGGGAAAGGAAAGCAGAGCTAAGAGAAGAGGACGAACCTTATCCACATGACTTTATATAGGCACAGGTAGCTATGAATATCATAAAGGGAAAGAATGATTGGAATAACTTGTCTACTCTAGGTGGGCCGCTTGTATCATTATCAGTTGACTCTGAAATTATTGTGTGGGCGTCTTGTGAATTGAGAATTTATTGATATTTAAAACTGATAATTATAAGCTTCTAGAGTTCTGATTCACTGGGTTAAGGGGATTTGTGACAGTCACAGGGGGTGGATGGCTGGGAAGGTACAAGTGGCTCTGAGGCAGGTGAACTGGAGCTGGAAAGACTGCTGCCTGGGGCTAGCCATGAAAGTAGGGAGTCCGCCTGGACAGAGAGAGCAGCTACTTTAGTACTAGACAATGCCTTTTTAAATATTTTCCACTACACTGGCTCATTTATTAGGTTGTTTTTTTAAAAAGATGTATTTATTTATTTCATGTATGTGAGCACACTGTAGCTGTCTTCAGACACCCCAGAAGAGGGCATCAGATCTCATTTGGATTGTTTTGAGCCACCATGTATGTGGTTGCTGGGATTTGAACTCAGGACCTTCAGAAGAGCAGTCAGTGCTCTTAACCACTAAGCCATCTCTCCAGACCCTGTTTCCCCCCCCCCCCCTTGTTCCCGTCAACCCCGCTCGCAGGCTCCGCTCGCTCCTGCCAGCCCCACTCGCTCCCAGCTGCCCCCGTACAGCCCCGGCCCTGCTCGCTCCGGTTGGCCCCACTTGCTCCAGCCGTCCCCGTTCGGCTCTGCTCGCTCCAGACAGGCTTGCTTGCTCCGGTTGGTCTCTCCGGTCCAAGGATTTATTTCTTGTTATTCTTCATAAGTACGCTGTAGCTGACTCCAGACGCACCAGAGGAGGGCGTCAGATCTTGTTACAGGTGGTTGTAAGCCACCATGTGGTTGCTGGGATTTGAACTCATCACCTTTGGAAGAGCAGTCGGGTGCTCTAACCCGCTGAGCCATCTCACCAGCTCCCCCCCCCCCTTTTTTTTTTAATTAAATTTTTTGTTTGTTTTCAAGACAGGGTTTCTATGTCTTCTATGCCTTGGCTATTCTAAAACCTGCTAGGTAGACAAGGCTGGCCTCCAACTCATAGAAATCTGTCTGGTCTGCTTTTTCTTTTCAACTTTATGCTTCTTAACTGTTTGTAGTGAGCTCCAGGCTTCTGACTAGTTCCATGTTCCAATGCTGAAGTGCAGACTGTCCTGTATAGTACTGCTGTGTGGGTGCTGGGAATTGAACCTGTGTTCTCTGGATAACATCCAGTGTAGTTAACTGCTGAGCCATCCTCTAGCCCCCTTAACAGCTTAATTTTCAACTAGTAATTCATAGTCTTTCATAGTTATGCAGAGTATTTTTAAAATTTATAAAAATATATTTATTTTTTATTGTGTTTCTGTGTCTGTGCAAATGATTGCTGGTACCCTCAGAAGCCAGAGGTATTGAATTCCCCAGGTACTGGAGCTACAGGCAGTTGTGAGCTGCCCAACATGGGTGCTAGGAACCAAACTCAGGCCTTCTGGCAGAGCAGGATGCATTCAGCCACTGAACCATCTTTTGAATACTGGATTCAGGACCAATGAATAGTACTGGACTTAAAGGCGTGCAAAAGTGTACCACCACCTCCCAGTCATTTATTAGTTTTAAGAGTTAGATTAGTTTGTGACATTTACCTTAACTCAAAAATTCTATAAGTTGGGCTGGAGAGATGGGTCAGTGGTTAAGAGCACAGTTTACTCTTCCAAAGGTCCCAGGTTCAGTTCCCACCACCCACAAGGCAGTTCACAGTTTTCTATAATTCCAGTGCTAGGAGATCCAACACCCTCATACAGGCAAAACTCAAATGCACATTAAATAAAAATAACTAAATAAATATTTTTTAAACATTGTATAAAACTCTACACACACACATACATACTCACATGAAATGTCTAGTAAGGGTCATAACAAACTTCATTTCATTGTTCTGGCATAGGAGATTGGGACTTAGGTATTAGGAACATAACATCGTGTATTGTTTAATTTACATTTTATCATGTATATAATCTTAATATATAAATATACATCATTTAATATGTTAAAATTAATACAAAGAAAAATATAATTTAATAATTTTTCATCTTAAAAAACCCAATAGCCGGGCGGTGGTGGCACACGCCTTTAATCCCAGCACTTGGGAGGCAGAGGCAGGCGGATTTCTGAGTTCGAGGCCAGCCTGGTCTACAGAGTGAGTTCCAGGACAGCCAGGGCTACACAGAGAAACCCTGTCTCAAAAAACAAAACAAAACCAAAAACCAATAATCTGTGATGTAAGACTCTAAACAGTGAACTAAATATTATAGTTACTTAAAATCCTTCAGGGGTAGCTGGGCAGTGGTGGCGCGCGCCTTTAATCCCAACACTTGGGAGGCAGAGGCAAGTGGATTTCTTAGTTCAAAGCCAGCCAGGGCTACACAGAGAAACCCTGTCTTGAAAACACCAAAAATACATACATACATACATACATACATACATACATACATACATACATTTATCCATCCATCCTTCAGGGGCTAGAGGAGATGGCTCAGTGGGTAAGAGCCGGTGCTCTGCAAGCAGGACCCCAGTTCAGATGGCTGCTAGCCCAGAGGAAGGCCGGCTAGTCTGCCCTTCAGCACTGGGACCTGGAGCTGGTCAGATGCCTGCTGCTCATTAGGCAGACAGATAGCCTAGCCATAATGTGAGCTTCCAGTTCGGTGAGAGGTTCATTTTCAAGGCAGGCAGTTGGAGGGTGATAGAGGAAGACACCTCAAGTCCCACTCTGGCTTCTGCATGTGTGTGCATGGGTACAAGCATACTCACATACACTATACAATACCATACATACATACAGAGAGACTACCCTAAAAATACTCAAAACCAGGATAAAGGAGGCTCAGTGGCTGAATGCATCCTGCTCTGCCAGAAGGCCTGAGTTTGGTTCCTAGCACCCATGTTGGACAGCTCACAACTGCCTGTAGCTCCAGTACCTGGGGAATTCAATACCTCTGACTTCTGAGGGTATTGATACTAGCAATCACTTGCACAGACACAGAAACACAATAAAAATAAATATATTTTTAAATATTTTAAAAGTACTTAGCACCAATATGAAATGAATTTCTTGATAGTCAAAAGACTGAATTACTTAATTGAAAATTAAGCTGGCTCAGCAGTTAACTGTAGTGGCTGCTCTTCCAGATAACCCAGGTTCAATTCCCAGCACCCCACGGCAGCTTAAAATCGTCTGTAACTCCTGTTCCAGGGGATCAGACACCCTCATACAGACATATGTGCAGACAAAACACCAATGTATATAAAAACAAATTATTCTTAAAAATTAAAAAGAAAAGCCGGGCGTGGTGGCGCACGCCTTTAATCCCAGCACTCGGGAGGCAGAGGCAAGCGGAGGTCTACAAAGTGAGTTCCAGGACAGCCAGAACTACACAGAGAAACCCTGTCTCAAAAAACCAAAATAATAATAATAATAATAATAATAATAATAATAATAATGATAAATAAAAAGAAAATTAAGCTGTCAGATCTAAAGTACACAAATGAATGATACTAGGTGGTCTAATAAAGAAATGAAAAGAAACAATGTTGAGAAGGAAAACATAGATTTCTTTTTAAAGACTTCTTGGGAAATGTAGTTATTCTTTAACTGACTTAATTTTGCTCAACTAAGGAATTCATTACAAAAGTTCCTTTGGAGGCCAGATGCCAGCCTGGGATAAATTGGTCAGATTCCTAAAGAAAGTAGCTGTGACTGGCCCGCCAAAAAGAAAGTTGGAGAGCAGTTATTATGGCAGTATAAGCTGTCCGTCAGGCTCTTGTGTAGGGATGAAGAGGTGATAATAGTTAACTTGGTGCTTTCCCACTGCAGACACTTTGCTGAGCATTTTCCTTCTACTCCTCACAGTCCCATTAACTTAGCCCCTTGGCTCTATGAGTGGAATCAGACTCTGGCTACCTGGCCATCACAAGTGTCTATTCTTTGCAAAGCTGCGCATACCTGTGTGGCTGGCAACAGTCTCCACCTGCGGCCTTTAGCAGCCGAACTCCTGTTTGTTCTGCCTAGGTGGGAGGAGTTGTGCCTCCCATGCTCTGTTTAGATATTAGAGCCCCTTTCATGGATGAACCTAACGCCTGATCACAGCTGCCCTAGTGTGTCCTCTATGCCCCACCCCTCTCTGCCCCGTTCACTTCCTGTTTTACTTCCTGCCTTGTTTTCTTTGTTTCCTCTTCCACTTACAGCAGGTATGTTGTGTTGCTTGAGTTAGGGAGGACAACCTTCAGATCCACACTTCCTTAATCTTTACTGCCTCACAGGTGTGGATGAGACAGTTTAGACTTGTACCCGCTGTGGGGCTGTCATATTTTCTACTATGGTTACTCTGTGTTTTCCTCTTGCCTCTAATCTGCCAGGAGACTAAACTGTTTCCCAGAAGTGCCTTTTGCACTTTCAGGGTTGTTTTGTCCATCTGCAGTTGTAAACTGCTTCTAGCTGTTAGTGTGCTGGAGTTGATTGTGCTAATCCAGACTAAGCAGCCGCTAGGTTCTTGTAGAGGTCACAGCATGGTCACTTTGTCACATCAAACAAGTTGATTCCAGGTGTAGGATCTGTCACCCAGTTAAGTCCTAACGAGGAGGTGATGCTGTGGGTGCTTGGGGCAGAAGGAGATGAGACGTTAAAAACAGAATTGTTCGATGTGCCACACCATTTAGTTCGGCATTAAATTACCTGCTCAGAAATTCCAGTTTGAAGAGCCAAACTAATGAATAGGCTTGAGGTTTTGTGTTTGTTTTTTCCTCTCTTTTAACTATTGGAGGAGGAGGAGTGAGAGAGATCTGCTGGGGATCAGACAGAGTCTCACTCATACTTTTAAACAGGTGCTCTTCAACTGACCTGTACCTTTACACCAATACTTTGTTGTTGTTTTTAAAAGTAGTTCTTAAATTCTTATTGTTTTGTGTTTTTAAAGCTATGTGTGTGTATGTGTGTGTGTATATGTGTATGTGTGTAATGAATTCAGATCGTCATGCATGTGAAACAGAGCTCTACAACTGAGCTGCATTCCTAGCCTAATACATTCTTAATTATGCCTACACTTAATTTTTAAAATTTATTTATTCATGTATGTATGTATGTATGAATGTATGTGAGTACATTGTTGCTCTCTTCAGACTCACCAGAAGGTAGCATCAGATCCCATTACAGATGGTTGGGAGCCACCAAGTGGTTGCTGGGATTTGAACTCAGGAACCTTGGAAGAGCAGCTAATGCTCTTAACCACTGAGCTATCTCTCCAGCCCTACACTTCATTTTTCTTTTTTTTTTTTTTTTTTTTCGAGACAGGGTTTCTCTGTATATCCCTGGCTGTCCTGGAACTCACTTTGTAGACCAGGCTGGCCTCGAACTCAGAAATCCGCCTGCCTCTGCCTCCCGAGTTCTGGGATTAAAGGCGTGCGCCACCATGCCCGGCTCTGCTTCATTTTTTAAGAGCCAGTTTTCATTGATTTAGTTTCTTCTCTACTTCTCTTATTCTTTAATTTTTTAAAATTTGCTGCTTTGACACTTGCACAGCTTCCCATCTTCCTCATCCTGAAGCATGCAGTAGCTGTGGGTATAGTATGAATGCATGTCTATTTCTTCAATTGGGACTGATTTTCTGCCCTTTAGTTTCCCACAGTCAGATCACGCGCCTGTACAGCCGCTTTACCAGCCTGGACAAAGGAGAGAACGGGACTCTCAGGTGAGCACTTCCCTCCTCCACTCCCGACCTCCCTCCTGACCTCCCAACTTGTTAGACCTACCTACCTACCTTCCTTCCTTCCTTCCTTCCTTCTTTCCTTCCTTCCTTCCTTCCTTCCTTCCCAGACCAGGATCCCTAGGAGCTATATTCCAAGGGTAGCCACACTGTGGGCTGTCTGTATTCCAAGGATGGGCTTACTAGGAATCTTGCATTTGGAGAGCAGGGACCATTTGGCCATGGTGTCTATACATCATTGGTGTATATATATGTGTGTGTGTGTATTATGTGCATGTGCATATGCATATATATTTACATATATGATTTATTTAATTTTTTTCTCTGTTCATTGATGTTTTGTCTGCATGTATACCGGTGTGAGGTTGTCAGAAGTCCTGGAAACTGAAATTATAGAGAGGTGTGAGCTGTCATGTGGTTGCTAGGTATTGAATCTGGGTCTTCTGGAAGAGTAGTCAGTGCCCTTAATCACTGAGCCATCTCTCTAGTCCTGATAATTTTGTTGTTGTTGTTTTGGTTTTCAAGAAATGAGGGTTTCTCTGTATATCCCTGGAACTCTGTAGATCAGGCTGGCCTAGAACTCAAGAGATCTACCAGCCTCTGTCTCTCCAGTGTTGGGATTAAAGGTGTGCACTACCACACTTGGCTCTTCTTGGAGTGTTTCTTATCATTTTGTTAGACAAGAGGAATTATATTTTGATGAGTGTATTTTAGACTCTGTATTATAGGACGAATTATGTAATAATTTTTTGCTGCATTAAATAATTCAGACCCTAGTAAACTTTTTTTTAAAGATTTATTTATTTATTATATGTAAATACACTGCAGCTATCTTCAAACACCCTAGAAGAGGGCATCAGGTCTCATTACAGATGGCTGTGAGCCACCATGTGGTTGCTGGGATTTGAACTCATGACCTTTGAAAGAGCAGTTGGCGCTCTTAACCGCTGAGCCATCTCTTGAGCCCACCCTAGTAAACTTTATCTTTTTTTTTTTTTTTTTTTTTTTTTTTGGTTTTTTGAGACATGGTTTCTCTGTATAGCCCTGGCTGTCCTGGAACTCACTTTATAGACCAGGCTGGCCTCGAACTCAGAAATCCGCCTGTCTCTGCCTCCCAAGTGCTGGGATTAAAGGCGTGCATCACCACACCCGTCAAACTTTATCATCTTAATCAATTATGATTGATAAAAGAAATCCATTTTCTTTCTTTCTTTTTTTTTTTTAAGATTTATTTTATTTATACGAGTACACTGTAGCTGTCTTCAGACACACCAGAAGAGGGCATCAGATTCCATTACAGATGGTTGTGAGATGTGGTTGCTGGGAATTGAACTTAGGACCACTGGAAGAGCAATCAGTGCTCTTAACCACTGAGCCATCTCTCTAGCACAGAAATCCATTTTCTAAATGATCAAGGAAGATTAAATCCAGAGTTACTGTCCTAAGGCACTGCACTCAGTATACTAGGCCAGTTTCTCTTTGTTCGCAGATGTTGTGGAGATGAATTTGCTCAGTTCATTGGCCATGTAAAGTTTAAACCACAACAGGAAGTGTGTGAAAGATTCTTGAGTAGAATAGGAATGTTTCATAAACTGTCATCATCAGCATTTAGTGTGAAGAGAGTAGAATGTGTGTTGTCTTCGGCTAATAACCTTCTAGGAGGCGGGAATGAGAAACATTAAAGTTTCTGAGGTTTTTAATGTATTTTTTTACATTTATTGTGTGTGGGTGGTAGGTGTGGGAGTGGGCATGGAGAGGAGCCATAGGACAACTTGTGGGAGAGATGCAAATGGCCCCCACAGGGCAGAGATAAAGCATGCCATACAAGAACAGAGCAGCCAGGCAGTAGGTGGCGCACGCCTTTAATCCCAGCACTCGGGAGGCAGAGGCAGGCGGATTTCTGAGTTCGAGGCCAGCCTGGTCTACAAAGTGAGTTCCAGGACAGTCAGGGCTATACAGAGAAACCCTGTCTCAAAAAAACCAAAAAAAAAAAAAAAAACAGAACAATACTGTATCACTTGAGGTTGGAGCAGCACAAGATTTATGTATGAAGAATGTATCACAGCCTCCATGTCATGTGAAGCTGATTACTCTTACCATGTTCAAGGTTAAATCTGCTTCATTTCTTGTCAGTGAAAGGATTCTTTCCCTGCCTCCATTCCTGCCTCCCTCCATCCTTTCTTTCTTTCTATTTATTTGTTAGTTTCTTGGGAAACTATGGGAGAGTCTTAACTATAATCCACACTCTGCTAGAACTTGGATTACAGGTCAGCCTGGCCGCTGTGCCCTCTTAGTTGGCTTCTTGAGTGGAAATAATCTCTTAAGAATTTCTTACATTTCTGCTGGGTAGTGCTGGCGCACGCCTTTGATCCCAGCACTTGGGAGGCAGAGGCAGGTGGATTTCTGAGTTGGAGGAAAAGCAAAGGCTACCCAGAGAAACCCTGTCTCCAAAAAAAAAAAAAAAAAAAAAACCCACAAAAAAAATTTTTTTCTTACATTTCAAAGGTGTTTTAGCTCTTCCCGAGCAAGTGTCTCAGGCTCTTCCAGCCTGCACTCGAGGTCTGCGGTAGTTGATTGTGTCTATTTGCTGTTCACAATGCCAAACTTAATAATTAATTACAAAGTGGTAATGTTCAAGAAATCATTTACTAAGGAACAGCGTAGTATTTGTTCATTGACATAACCTGTTTGCTGGGCTTACTGAGGCATAGCAAAATTAAATCTTGCTTCATTCACACCTGAGTTGGTGCAAAGCAAAAAAACAAAACAAAACAAAACCAGCTGACAGATATTCTAGTTACTTGTATGCGTTGCCACAGAAGTAATTCCAGGAGGCAATTTTCTTGCTGGGTTGTACTCTTTTGGCTTCAAAAGAGTCCGTTCCAAAGGCCAGTGGTCTCTAACTTAAGGTGATTCTTTTAACAGCCGGGAAGATTTCCAGAGAATTCCAGAACTTGCCATCAACCCACTGGGGGACCGGATCATCAATGCCTTCTTCTCAGAGGGGTGAGTGGGGGCAGTTGGTTTTGGTTCCTTCCTTTGTTGTCTAGGCTATAGTAATTGCTAATGTAGAATAATAACAGTAATGATAATGATGATAATAATAAAGTAGAATAGAATAGAATAAAACAGATAGGTATGCTCTCAGATCATGGTTGCCTAGAATTAAATTGGCACCCCTAATTTTCATATATAAATTATCTGTTGTTTTTCACCCAGCTTGGTTTTTCTTGTATTTACTTTTGTGTCTGTGTGTCTAACACCTGTATGGTGCCATCGGAGAGAATTAGATTTTCTGGAACAGGAATTGTGGATGATTATTAGCTGTTATGTTGCTGAAAATCACACCCAGGGCCCCATAGTGATAAAGCACTATGAGCAGAAGCAACTTAGGGAGGAAAGGGTTTATTACAGCTGACAGTTCTAAATCATAGTCCATCATCAGCAGGTCAGGGCAGGGACTCAAGGAGGAACCTGCAGGCAGGAAGCATGGAGGAATGCTGCTTACTAGCTTGCTTAGCTTATTCTCTTATACTACCCAGGACCGTGGGCCCAGGGGTAGCACCACCCGTAAAAATACTGGGCATTAGTCGGGCATGGTGGCACACACCTTTAATCACAGCACTCGGGAGGCAGGGGCAGGCGGATTTCTGAGGCCAGCCTGGTCTACAAAGTGAGTTCCAGGACAACCAAGGCTACACAGATAAACCCTGTCTCAAAAAACAAAACAAAACAAAACAACAACAAAAAATGCTGGGCATTCCCACATCATTCATTTAAAAAAAAAATACCCTGAAGGTAGTTGGGGCAGTGGTGGTGCACACCTTCAATCCTAGCACTCAAAAGGCAGAGGTAGGTGGATATCTGAGTTTGGTCGGAGTTTGAGGCCTGCCTCGTCTATAAAGCTGTTCTAAGACAGTCAGAGCTACGCAGAGAAACCCTGTCTCAAACAAAACAAAACAAACAAAAAGCTCCCAAAAGCCAAAGGCGTGTCTTACAGGCCATTTTGGGTTCTTTCTTTCCAAATAAATCTAGCCTATGTCAAGTTGGTAGAAAAACTAGCCAGCACACACATGGTCCATAGTCATACATGCAAGCAAAATACTCAAAAATTTTTTAAATTGAAAAACAACTCAGAGCCAGTTAGATCAAGATGGCAAGAACAGTCATCAAAATGCTCACGTCAGAGCATTCTGCTCTGGTCATTTGTGCCTTTCTTGCCTCCTGTGCCCTCCGCCGGATGTGCAGAGCATTGCACCCTGCCCAGATGCAGCTCTCACTGGTGGGCTTTACATGCCCGTTGGCAATGGAGAGTATTTCAGTGTCAACTTCTTTTTCAGAGCTCCTCAGTCACCGTCAGTTACTGGAGAAACAGCTTGTAGACGTCCTTTTTTCATTCTTTTTTTAGACATTTATTTTTTTGTGTATATGTAAATTAGAGGCAATTTGCCTAAGTCAGTTCTCTCCTGCACCGGTTGGGTTCTGGGGAAAACTCAGATTACCAGAAGTGGCAGGAGCCTTCCCCACTGAGCCGTCTGACCAGTTCTTGAAGTCTGTTTTGAAAGGCAAAGCTGAATCTCCTTTGACTCTGGTTATTTCCTGCCACCTTCTCCAGTCTGCTGCTAGGCTGTACGGCCTGTGCCTCTGCTTCTTATCAAGTATTTACCGGGCTCCCAGGCTTTGGTTTCTTCTGTCGTTTAAAAAAAAGTTTTTCTGGTTTTTGTTGTTTTCTTCAGACTGAAATTTGATAGTAGAACATAGGTGTTTCATTCTTCATTGTGTAGACATTGTGTTGATCACCTTCCTTTTGCCGTGTACACGGTTTGAGTCTTATTCCACGTCCCTTGTTTGCTCAGAGCTCACGTTTGCTGCAGGT
>LR751151.1:64214-84566 GCA_902729485.2 Mus minutoides
GCTTTGGTTTCTTCTGTCGTTTAAAAAAAAGTTTTTCTGGTTTTTGTTGTTTTCTTCAGACTGAAATTTGATAGTAGAACATAGGTGTTTCATTCTTCATTGTGTAGACATTGTGTTGATCACCTTCCTTTTGCCGTGTACACGGTTTGAGTCTTATTCCACGTCCCTTGTTTGCTCAGAGCTCACGTTTGCTGCAGGTCCTATCGTGCTCCACGATGAGTGTGGCTGCATGAAAGAAGTCAGGGTCCCCCTTTGAGCTAGCTTTTCTTTGATCTCATTAGTAGGTCTCAGAACTGTATTATCAACCTGACACTTACCTACACTACCTGTTATTTCTACACAGAGACCAGAGGGTTTTTTTTTTTTTTTTTCTTTTTGAGACATGGTCCCTTAAAAGTGTAAAATGAACTCAAATTCAAAATCCTCCTATTTCTACCTCAAAAATGTTGGGATTACTTAGCTAAGACAGGGATTTTGTTTTGTTTTTCTTTTTGATACATGGTCTCACAATGGGTATCTATGGCTGGCCTAAGACTAGGTAGACCAGGCTAGCCCTGAATTTATAAAAATCTCCCTGCCTCTATCTCTAAGTTCTTCAAGATTAAAGGCATGTGCCACACTGTGCCTGGCAGGATTTTTTTTAGGTAAGTCTGGGAAGTAGGCCACCGAATACTGATATGATTGTAAACAAGCCATATGTTGTTACCCTTTAACTATTAAAAATTTCATTTCTTCTATTTTAGATTATTTCTTTTTAGTTGCTATTTTATTTTTGTTTCTCTCTCTCTCTCTCTCTCTCTCTCTCTCTCTCTCTCTCTCTGTGTGTGTGTGTGTGTGTGTGTGTGTGTGTGTGTGTGTGTGTGTTGGGTATGCCATTACATGAAAGTCAGAACAACTTTCAGGACACAGTTTGTTTTTCTCACCATGTGGGTTCTGAGAATTAAACTCAGTTATCAGGCTTGGCAGCATCAGCTACCCTCCATTTCTGGTCCTCTTCTCTTTACTTACTGAGTGGAAGCAACTACAGGTGTACACCACTATGCCCAGTTTATATAGTGCTGAAGTTCAAACTCAAGGCTTCGTGTATGCTAGACAAGTGTTCATATACTGAGCTACATATTCAGCCCAGAGTTACTGGTTTTTTGTTTGTTTGTTTGTTTTTGAGATAGAGTCTTACTATGTAACTCTGGCCTTCAACCTGAAGAGATCTGTCGAACTGTCTCCCTAGAGTTACCATCATGTCCAAGCCCTCCCTCCATCTCACACCTCCCCCACCCCCAAGTCTTATGTAGTCAAAAATGACCTTGATCCTGTCTTCATCTCATGAGTGCAGGGATTATAGACATGACCACTACAGACTCAGTGTGCGTGGTATCGGAGAGTAGGCGCAGGTCTCATGCATGCCAGGCAAACACTACCAACTGAGCAGCATACCTAGCCCCTTTTTGTTCTTGTTACAAGGAAAAGTATTGCTTGTATTCTTTGTTTGCCCAGTACTCTGTCTGTCTGTCTGTCTGTCTGTCTGTTTTTTTGTTTTGTTTTGTTTTTGTTTTTTTGGTTTTTCGAGACAGGGTTTCTCTGTGTAGCCCTGGACGTCCTGGAACTCACTTTGTAGACCAGGCTGGCCTCGAACTCAGAAATCCGCCTGCCTCTGCCTCCCGAGTGCTGGGATTAAAGGCGTGCGCCACGACGCCCGGCTGTCTGTCTGGTTTTTTGTTGTTGTTGTTTTTGTTTTTGTTTTGTTTTTTGTTTTTTGTTTTTCTGTCTTTGAGACAGGGTTTCTCTATATAGTCCTGGCAATCCTGGAACTCACTGTAGACTAGGCTGGCCTCAAACTCAAGAAATTGACCTGTCTCTTCATCCTGAATGCTGGGATTAAAGGCATGTACCACTACTGCCTGGCCAACCTAGTACTTTTATGTGGCCTAAATTGGACTTAAATTCAAAGCAGTCTTTTCTTTTTCTGCCTCCTGAGTGCTGGGATAACAGATATCCATTGCTATGTCTTGCAGTATTTATCTTTATTGTGGAAATGCTTAAGATTTAAAAAAAAAAAAAGCCAGGCATTTTAAAATTTCAGGCCAACCAGGACTACATAGGTGAAATACTGTTTCAGCAAAACAGAAAGGAATGTATGGGGTGGGAGCTGGAGAGATGGCTAATCAGTTAAAAACACTGTCCTCTCTTTCAGAGGATTCAGGTTTGATTCTCAGAACTCATGTGGAAGCTTATAACTCCTGTTCCAGGGAGTCAGATACCCTTTTCTGACCTCCACAATTAACAGGCATACAAGTGGTACACAGACATAAATGGAAACACTCATAACCATAAAATAAAATAAAACTTTAAAAAGAAAAGAGAACCGTGGGGCTGGGGGCTGGATCTACATAGCTCAGTGGTAAAGTGCCTGCCAATGAAGCTGAAGCCCTGTGTTTAATCCCCAGCACTAGGAGAACAGAGGAAAGTGTAGCAAATTGACTGGGCTGGTGGCTTATAACACTTACCCTAGCCCTGGGCAAGCCAAAGATGGACTGCTGTGAATGCAGAGCCAGGCTAGCTACAGAGCCAAACTGTCTCAGAACAACAAATAAACAAGCAAGAGTTTCTAGAATGTGCTTTAAAATGTAAATGTCAATAGGCACATTCTATTGTGGTTTAGAGGAGTGACACGCCGGCTGTTCCAGAGTTTAAAGCAGAGAGAGTTTAAATACTGACTTTCATGTGTGGTGCTGGCCCTACTTAAAATCCACTTTATAGATATATGAGTAAATTCAGTTAATAACTCTGACCATAGTTAAGTCCTTTTCTTCTTTTAGCCTAGTTAATCATTTAATAAATGAGAATAATATACCATTTCACACTATTGGAGTGAGGCTTTTTAGATGGAGATACTGTATAAGCCCCAAAGTATTATGCATTCATATGAAAAGGAAACTTGTTAAATGGACTTTTAGGCTACTCAAGATCAAAGTGTTGGCCATTTCTTAGTCCATAAGAAACAGTCACCATGAATCTATATAGTTTAGTGGAGGAATGGTTACCTAGTTTGTGGAAGACCTTGAGTTTGATTCTGAAACACTGCAAAAAGACAACATACAAACAGAAGACTTCCACCCTGATTGACATAGCATTCTATTATATTTCCTAATCAGAGAGGATCAGGTAAACTTCAGAGGATTCATGAGAACATTGGCTCATTTCCGACCCATTGAGGATAATGAAAAGAGCAAAGATGTGAATGGACCGGAACCCCTCAACAGCCGGAGCAACAAGTTGCACTGTAAGGAGCACCTTCGTTATTCCTCCCTCTCCCCATCTGTGTGGTCCTTTACTCATTCTTCATTCTGTTACTTTTGTTTGTTTTGTTTTTTCAGACAGGGATTCTCTGTGTAGTATTGACTGGTACTCACCCTGTAGACCAGGCCAACCTCAAACTCAGAGATCCGCCTGCCTCTGCTTCCCAAATGCTGGGACCCGCCTGCCTCTGCTTCCCAAATGCTGGGACCCGGCTCATTTCCTCTTTTCTTTTTTTCTCTTTCTCTCTTTCTCTTCTTTCTTTCTCTCTTTCTCTTCTTTCTTTCTTTCTTTCTTTCTTTCTTTCCTTCTTTCTTTCTTTCTTTCTTAGATTTGTTTATTTATTTATTTATTTAATGTATATGAGTACACCATTGCTCTCTTCAGACTCACTAGAAGAGGGCATTAGACCCCGTTACAGATGGTTGTAAGCCACCAGGTGGTTGCTGGGAATTGAACTCAGAACCTCTGGAAGAGCCGTCAGTGCACTTAACTGCTGAGCCATCTCTTAGTACATAAGCACTCTCTACTGAGCCACATTTGTAGTCCCCACTAAGAGATTCTTAATGTTGAAAGTGCTTCCAATATTACCTTGCATATACTGAGTGTTACCTGCCATTCATTGTACTTCATTTATCTACTGTGTGCCAGACCCTGTAGAAGGTACTAGATTAACAGGGAACAAGACTCCAGGCCCTGACTGTGAGAGTTAATGTTGGTCATCCATCTATTTTAGAGTTTCATAGATTGTGGATTTTACTAAAGTACCAGTAACAAAATGGGGCTTTCCTGTGCCTTTTGCCTTCCTTTCTTTCGATACTTACTACATTTCCTTCGGCCCTGGTTGGACTATTGCCCAATCCCTTACAAAACTTTTCCAGGAAGCTGAAGTTGAATTTCTACTTTTCTTTTTTTTTTTTTTTTTTTTTTTTTTTTTTTTTTTTTTTTTTTTTTTTTTTTTTTTTTTTTTTTTTTTTTTTTTTTTTTTGGTTTTTTGAGACAGGGTTTCTCTGTATAGCCCTGGCTGTCCTGGAACTCACTTTGTAGACCAGGCTGTCCTAGAACTCAGAAATTCGCCTGCCTCTGCCTCCTGAGTGCTGGTATTAAAGGCGTGTGCCACCATGCCCGGCTAATTTCTACTTTTCTTTCAACACAAGTTGATACTGAAATTGTGTGAAACTAACTGAGCCCAACTCTGCCCTGAGAGAGTGCATGGTGGTGTCCATGCTGCCCTGAGAGAGTGCATGGTGGTGTCCATGCTGCCCTGAGAGAGTGCATGGTGGTGTCCATGCTGCCCTGAGAGAGTGCATGGTGGTGTCCATGTACTGTGGAGATACAAACTAAATGGTGCTCCCAAGGATTTACAGATACTAGAAGGTTGGAGCTCAGCGGGTAAGAGCACTGACTGCTCTTCTGAAGCTCCTGAGTTGAAGTCCCAGCAACCACATGGAGGCTCACAAGCACCCATAATGAGATCTGATGCCCTCTTTTAGAGTGTCTGAAGACAGCTACAGTGTACTTAATAAGTAAACAAATCTAAAAAAAAGAAAGAAAGAAAGAAAGAAAGAAAAGAAAATATTAAAGCAAATTCAAGTGAGTTGGAGTACATGATGCTGCACTTATCTCATTTACATACATGATGCTGCATTTGCACACATTTGACAAGTATTTCCTCCCATTTCTGGCTGTGGGGCTGTGTCCGTTCACCTTCTTAGGAGAAGTGTGAGTTCATTTTTGTTGGCATTTATGGTACAGTTTGAGAATCACTAAAGTATATATTGTTATTTTGGTCAGAGAAGATTTTTGAACAATAGTCTAAAAGACTGCTGAGCTTTATGTCCACATCATGGTTCTTAAAGAAGAACAAAAAAATTTCAGTAGAAACAAAGCTGAATACAGAGAACAGAATCCTGTGAACTACCTTCATTTATTATAAACTTAACTAATGAACCACATTTTCTTCCTTCAGTACCAAGTACTGTTTGCTTCATGCAAAGCCTTCTGTCTGCGGGTTTAATGTTTTTATTTATTAAGTTATTTTTATTTCTTTTCCTTTTTGTTTGTTGTTTTTTGGTGTTCTGTTTTGTTTTGTTTTTGAAATAGGGTTTCTGTGTATAGCCCTGGTCTTTGTAAACTTTGCATACCAGGCTTGCCTCAACTCACAGAGATCCTCCTCTCTCTGGGATCAAAGATATGTGCCACTACAACCAGCTTAAGTTATCTTTACTGTTTGTATAGACAGAGTCTCACATTGTAGTCCAGACAAGTCTCAGACTTGGGAGACTCTAAGCCTCCTGAGAGCCACCACATCCAGCCATGATTAGTGGTTTAGCATATGCTAGTAATGTCTACCTGATCTTTATACTATAGTGTAAACATTGTCTTGTGGGTCTTGAGACCAAGAGTTAATGAATAATTGGAAAAATTAGTTGTAGCATAGAACCAGAGAAAAGTACACATGATTCAACTTCACAGTAAACACTCATTCTCTTGGTAGTTTTAATGTTGAGCCAGTAGTTCTCTTTCCTTTTTCTTTTCTTTTCTTTGTTTGTTTGTTTGTTTGTTTGTTTCAAGACAGGGACTTACTATGTAGCTCTGGCTGTCCTAAAACTCACTATACAGACCAGGTTGGCCTTGAGTTCACAGGAATCTGCTTACCTCTACATCCAGAGTACTAGGATTAAAGGGGTGGACTACCTTGCCCAACTTGAACTGTTTTCTTCAGTGTGTGTCTGCTGATGGAGATTGGATCATGTCTTTATTATATATCAAATAACAGGGTGTGGCATTTGACAAGAACCATCTTATCTTGAATTGCTGAGGTACAAAAATGATAAATGGAAAACCTGGCAATAGATGCCATGCGAGACAGATAAAACACATTTGTATTGCTTCCAGAATCACAGGTACCTGGATAGTAGACATTTTGAGAAAAAACATTTTTTTCCTTTCTTTTCACAGTCATGTATTCCTTTATCTATGGATCCAAGGGTTAAAAGGAACATTCTACAAGAACCTCTGTTCTTGAACAGGGAATTATAGCTTTTCCTAAAGTAGCATTGTGTATATATGAACATGGATTGCTCTTTTTTTTCCCTTAAAGGCAAGGTCTCACTATGTAGCCTTGGCTGGCCTGTAATTCATATTTGGACAAGGGTGGCCTCCGAATTCAACTCAGATCTGCCTATCTCTGCCTCTTAAGCGTTAGGATTAAAGGATGCACCACCATACCCTCCTGAGCATTTCTTTTAAAAACAAACACCTCCTAAAAGCTGCAGACATGACTTACAGGTTAATAGGACTAGCTGTAGTTCCAGAGGACCCATGTTCTAATCCAGCACAAACATGGCAGCTCACAACCATCTACAACTCGAGTCCCAAAGAAGTCTGATGGCCTCTTCTGGCCTCTTTGGGCACAAAATATGCACATGATGCACAGACAAAATATGCAGGTTAAAAAAAAAAACCAGACATTTTAAATAAATGAACTTTAAAAAATTATCTAAAAAAAAAGGTTTCTTTCTGAAACTGGGTGTGGTAGCATATGCCCATGATCCCAGCCTTTAGAAAGTGGAGGCAAAAGTATCACAAGTTCAAAGCCATCCTCAGGCTGGTGATGGTGATGCACGCCTTTAATCCCAGAACTAGGAGGCGGTGTCAGGTTTCAGGACAGCCAGAGCTACAGATAGAAACCCTGTCTCAAAACCAAAATCAACCAACCAATCAATAATTACAAAGTCATCCTCAGCTATGGAGGTGAGTTCAAGGCCAGCTTGGGATAGAGACTGTGTCTCAGAAAAAAAAAAAGACAGAACAAAGCAGTCTTGTGCTTGGGCTCTGGTGTGTGTCTGCATTCCCAGCTACTTGAGAAGCTGCCGGCCTGGAATACCTTCAAAGCTTTGGCAATGTAGCAGGATTCTTCATATCTGCAATTGCATAAGTTCCCTATCTAGCCATCATTGTAGGGTCTCCTCCTCCTTTTCTTCTTTCTCCTCTTTCTCTTCCTCTTCTTCCTCCTATTCCTCCTTTTCTTCTTCCTCTTCTTATTTCTCCTCCTCCTTTCTTTTCTTCCTGTCTTTATGAAAGTTCTTTCAGATTTTTCCTTAGTTGGGGTAAAATGAAGATTATTGGATATAGAGTTTCAGATTGCAAGTTGAAAATATCCTTACTGGGACTGGAGAGATGGTTTAGCCCTTAAGAACATTGATTGTTCTTCCAGAGGCCCTCTGTTCAATTCCCAGAACTCACATGGCAGCTTACAACTGTCTGTAACTCCAGTTCCAGGGTATCTGACAGCTTCACACAGATAGACATGCAGGCAAAACATCAATGCACATAAAGTAAAAATAAATAAATCATAAAAGAGAAAATATCCTTGCCATTGGTTCACAACAATATGAGTTGTTTGTTTGTTTGTTTAATGTATGTGGGTACACTGTAGCTGTACAGATGGTTGTGAGCCTTCATGTGGTTGTTGGGAATTGAATTTTTAGGACCTCTCCTTGCTCCAGTCAACCCCGTTCATTCTGGTCAGCCCCTGCTTGTTCTGGCCCAAAGGTTGATTTATTATTACACATAAGTACACTGTAGCTGACTTCAGATGCACCAGAAGAGGGTGTCAGATCTTATTACCAGTGGTTGTGAGCCACCATGTGGTTGCTAGGATTTGAACTCAGGACCTTCGGAAGAGTGGTCAGTGCTCTTACCCACTGAGCCATCTCCCCAGCCCCAATATGAGTATTTTTAACATTGGTGAAATATAATCTTAAATAGTAAAGATCCCAGCTTTTATAATTTTTATTATACACACAGAAAAAATATTAGTTGGACACAGGTCTGTCTATTCTACCTGATTAGAAGCCTGAGGCTGGAGGATCACAAATTCAAAGTCAGATAGGCAACATATCCAGACTTTGTCTGGAAAAAAGTAATTAAAAGTGCCAGTGACCTGGATGATCTTGGTTTTGGTCCCAGCAGGAAGATATCTGAGTTAGAGGCCAGTTTCTGGTCTGCCAGGGCTATGTGACAGACTCTCCCAAACAAAACAACAAAAATTAAAAAAACGGGTCCTGGTGATGACTCAGTGGGTAGAGGCACATGCCACCAAGCCTGATAACCTCAGTTCAAATTCCAGAGCCCACATGGTAGGAGACTGAGTCTCACAGGCATGTGGCATGTGTTCTCTGACATATGTGCTCACTTCAGTACCTGAATGAACACACACACACTTCTTCCCCACCTCTTAAATTTTTAAATAAATAAATGAATGAAAGTATTTATTGTGTTGACTGAGCACGATGCCTTAGGCCTTTAATCCCAGCCCACAGGGTGAGGCAGGGGTTTCTGTGAGGCCAGCCTAGTCTACCTAGTGTGTTCCAGGACAGCCTGGGCTACAAACATGTTTATTGTAACAATGACTGATAGGCTTCAGCATCTTCAAAGTTCTAGTATATCTCTGGGATCCAAAATGAGCTGCAGTTCCCAAAATGAGTTCTTGTTAGCACACAGTGGGCTCGCAGCTGTTCTTTTTCAGTATAATGTGTTTTATTGCCCTGGAGGGCAGGGAGAGAAAAAGATGGAAATGAGGACAGAGACAAACTGATAGAGGTTGTTTGGGTTAGGCATTGCAGTAGTAAACATCAGGTATGCATTTGTCAAGTGAAACCACACTGTATGGCATTGCAGTAGTAAACATCAGGTATGCATTTGTCAAGTGAAACCACACTGTATGGCATTGCAGTAGTAAACATCAGGTATGCATTTGTCAAGTGAAACCACACTGTATGGCATTGCAGTAGTAAACATCAGGTATGCATTTGTCAAGTGAAACCACACTGTATGGCATTACAGTAGTAAATATCAGGTATGCATTTGTCAAGACTCAGGGAAACCTGCAAGACGATGAAGTGTAATGTGCACTGTGGACTTTGGTTACTAACAATGCACAGTAGTCCTCTGCTCGTTTTATCCAGTGCTCCATACTTAGGAATGTAGTGATAATGTTAGCAACGGGATGGGGAAGATTTGGGTCACGTGGGAACTCTCAGCTCTTAGTCTTTGTTTGAAAAGAATCAACTACTATTGCTCTGAATTTGTTGCTGCTGCTGCTCCTCCTCCCTGTCCTCCCACTAGTCTTCTTCCTTCATGGCTGTGTTGTAGAGCTTGCATGTGAGTGTGTAAGTCCATATCCAAGTGAGAAGGGATTATTCATAACTCCATCTTTCTCTGCCTTCTTGCCTTGAGGCAGGATCCCTCACTCAACTCGAAGCTTGCTCTGTGCAGAGTCATTGCCCCAGTCCTTTTGTTTGTGCCTTTTAGTTTTTCAAGACAGGATTTCTCTGTGTAGCCTTGGCTGCCCTGGAACATAACTCCTCTTTAAAAAAAAAAATCAGCCGGGCGTGGTGGCGCATGCCTTTAATCCCAGCACTCGGGAGGCAGAGGCAGGCGGATTTCTGAGTTTGAGGCCAGCCTGGTCTACAAAGTGAGTTCCAGGACAGCCAGGGCTATACAGAGAAGCCTTGTCTCAAAAAAAAAAAAAAAAGAGAGAGAGAGAGAGAGAAAGAAATTAAGAGCTAGGCATAATGGGACGTGACTTTTAACCCCAGAATTTGGGAGACAGAGGCAAGAGATCTGTTAGTTCAGAGTTCAAGGTAATAGATGCCTTGAGACCCTGTCGGGTAGATGAGCAGTTGCTGGTCTTCCAGGGGACTTGGGTTCTGTTCCGTTTTATTGATTTTTGCTTTTGAGACAGGGTCTCAAGGAGCCTAGGATGGCCTGTGGTACCCTATATAACTAAAGTTGACCATATATTCTTGATCCTCTGCTACCTCCCAAGTCCTGGGGTTATAGATGTACCTATACCTAGCTTGGCAGTTGCCTTTTGAAAACTAAATATTGAAGTCAGATATGGTAGAGTCGGGTCAATAGTCTGAACCAGGAAGATTGCTGTAAATTTGAGGCCAGCCTGGGCTCTACATAGTTCCAGACCAGGGTGGGCTCTAGAATTAGATCCTAACTCTAAAGACATAATACATAACCAGGAATCACAGTGGTCTACCTGAGGTAATTTAAAACTAACCTGAATTCAGTTATGTAACAGTCGCGTCTTTAATAAGTTCATCTTTTATGTCTACTAAATCACCTAGTGGGGCTGGAGAGATGATGGCTCAGCGGTTAAGAGCACTGACTGCTCTTCTGAAGGTCCTGAGTTCAATTTCCAGCAACCACATGGTAGCTCACAACCATCTATAATGAGATCTGACACCCTCTTCTGGTGCATCTGAAGACAGCTACAGAGTACTTACATATAATAAATAAATAAAGGGAAGAAAACCCACTTAGTGTTCTCAAAACACTGTTCACCACACAGTAGGTATTTTTTTTGTTTATTTTGTTTGTTTGTTTTTGTTTTTGTTTTTTGAGACAGGGTTTCTCTGTGTAGCCCTGGCTGTCCTGGAACTCACTCTGTAGACCAGGCTGGCCTCGAACTCAGAAATCCACCTGCCTCTGCCTCCTGAGTGCTGGGATTAAAGGCTTGCGCAACAGCCCTAGCTGTTCTGGAACTTAATTAGTAGACCAGGCTAGTCTTGAACTCACAGAGATCTGCCTAGTTAAAGGCATTCACCACCAACACTAGCCCTGGTAGGACTTTTAAAGACACTGAAAAATTTAAGAAATTGAGGCTTTCTAGCTATGGTGGGGCACACTTAAAATCCCAGCACTTGGGATGCAGAGGCAGGCAGATCTCTTGAGTTCTAGGACAGCCAGGGCTATACAGAGAAACCCTGTCTCAAAAAAAAAACAAACAACAAAAACATGAACAAGTCCTACTAAGAATGGCAGTTGTCTTGGGAAATCTGTTTATTGGCTATCAGTTTCTGTCTTACCCTTGTGTGTTCAGCTCTTTCAGACAGGACAAAGCACTACAAATTTCCCATTGTCTTCTTGTGTTTTCATACCAGTTGCTTTCAGACTCTATGATTTGGATAAAGATGACAAGATCTCCCGTGATGAGCTGTTACAGGTATGTGGGAACATTTCAGAACAGTGTGTATTTTGGGTCCTGACTTTATTTTTATGGGCAGCAGTTGTTCTTTCTTTTCAGTAAACATTCCTTTAATCCCTGCCTTGGAAAGAGTCCTTTTGCCGATAAAAGGCAGAGGAGAAGACCAGGAAATATTTGCTGTGGGTCACTTGAGTCTTCACGGATGGGTGGTCTCAACCACTTAAAAGCTGGCGGTCTCTGAGGTGCTGAGTGACATAGGGAAATAAACAGTGTGGCTGGCTTAGTTGTTGACGGATCAACTTGTTAGCAGCAATTTAATTCTAAGGACTCCGAAGTAAATTCTGCTGTTTAGTCTCTCTTGAACTAGGTGTCAGTCAAAGGATCGCTGTGGCTGCCATCCACCCAATAGTTGGTAGCTGCAGGGAATGCTTGCCTGTATCCCAGCCATAGCTGATGATTGCCTGGTTTGTATTGCTCAGCATCTCGTTCTCTTCCTATAAGTTTAGGACAGTAGGAACCTGTCCCTTTCATTGAGTCTACAAGACCCCAGATAGCTAGGACACAGAAGAATGTCCATTGGGCAAGCTTCAAGATATATCTAAAAGGAAACATACTTTCTGCTCTTTACTAAATCAGAACTCATTTTATATCTCAAAAAACTTACAAGTTAGCCGGGCATGGTGGCACACGGCTTTAATCCCAGCACTCAGGAGGCAGAGGCAGGCGGATTTCTGAGTTCGAGGCCAGCCTGGTCTACAGAGTGAGTTCCAGGACAGCCAGGACTATACAGAGAAACCCTGACTTGAAAAACCAAAAAAAAAAGAGAGCTTTTTTTTTTTCCTTGTTCCGATCAACCCTGCTTGCTCGCTCACTCGCTCGCTCCCTTTCAGCCCCTGCTCACTCCAGCCGGCCCCGCTGGCTCCAGTCGGTCCCACTTGCTCAGTACCTGCTCTCTCCGGTCCAAGGATTCATTTATTATTCATAAGTACGCTGTAGCTGACTTCAGACGCACCAGAGGAGGGTGTCAGATCTCATTACTGGTGGTTGTAAGCCACCCTGTGGCTGCTGGAATTTGAACTCATCACCTTCGGAAGAGCAGTCGGGTGCTCTTACCCGCTGAGCCATCTCACCAGCCCCCTTAAAGTGCTTTCCAACAGGCAAGATGGGTCAATGGTGAGTTCCAGGACAGCCAGGGCTACACAGATAAACCCTGTCTCGAAAAACAAACAAACAAAACAAAACAAAAAACTTACAAGTTGAAGCCCACCCAGATCAGGTTAAGCACCAACTCAGTCTCTGTACATTTCAATGAGAAAACCCAAACCAGGAGGCCAGTGGTAATGTGCCCTGGCCGTTGCTTTAAATTTAAAAACAAAACAAAAACACATATAATATTTACTACTTATTCTCTTGAGAGTTTCATACATGGATGTGATATGTTTCATCATATATGCCTTCCCCCTCTGCTTTTCTTATCCCCTTCAAAATATCCCCCTCCCAACATATGTCCTTTTTGAGAAAAATAACCCACTACATCCAGTCACTGCTGCTTATGTACACATGTACATTGGACCCTCTGTTGGAACATGGGCAGCCTACTAGTAGTACATGCCAACAATAAATGACTGTCTTTCCTCCAGCAGTCCAAATGCCGTAAGCAGCCCCTCAGCTATGGGTGGCTCTCGTGAGCCCCTTCCCTCCCATAATTTATGTTGACTTTGCCTTTTGGTTTTGAAGGAGGAATAGCTTTTTTTTTTTTTTTTCAGTGAGAACTATATTGTTTTACTGAAAGTTACACCTATGGCCTTTGAGAACTGAAAAGATAGAAGCAGCCATCCAAGTTACATATTTTCATCCCATGGTCCAGATCTGGCTGCCAGAATGATGATTTTGAAATGGAGAGTTGGCTTATTTTCTATTATTAGGATTTGTAAGCAATTGTGTGACATGGGATGAGAACATTACTGTGGGGCCAGGAATGGCTTTGTCACAGGTATACTCCTAGATTGGTGAGGTATCCAGGCAACTAGTTTTAGCCTAGCAAGGAGAGAGCAGTTTTCCAGAGTAGGAGAAGAGAACAGAGTTTGTCTTTTTTGGCACTGCAGTTTCTAAAGAATTAGGTGACTAGTATAGTCTGTTCTGTGTCACTTATACTTAAGTAGAGATGCTTGCCGTATTTACAGCTCCATTTCAGGAGACAGCATAGCTCAGATTCTATAAAGGCAGTATGAGAAAACACTGTCCAAACCCTTTATTTTCACTAAGATTTAAAAAAAAAAAAAAAAAAGCAAAACCAGGGCAGAGAGGCAGGTGTAGTGGTTAGGAGCACTGGCTGCTGTTGGAGGGGCTTGGTCAGATTCAGTTCCCTGCACCCACGTGATGGCTCACAAGCACCTGGATCAGGGGATCCAATGCACTCTCCAGAAAGAGACCCGGGATAGAACTCAGAGGCAGAAGGACGCGTGGCATGTACGGCCCTGGGTTTCTTTGAGAAGACCACACACTTTTAAAAAGGGAGGAACATGCAGAGAGAAACTAAATAATAGGAACAATTAAATAATCGTTAATTTTTATTAGTTTGTGAACTTCTAAGTGGATTAATAAATGATGAGATAGACAGATGGAGGACACCCTGGCCTGGGAATTGAGCCTGGAAACCTCTCGGGACAGTTTCCAGGCAGGTTCCTTTGGTTCCTAGGACTTGGGTCAAACCACTTCCAGACTTCTTGTCCTCATCAAGGTCTGGATAAAGGTATTTTATTACATACCACTCCTGCTCACCTCCCAACATGAACACACACACACACACACATACATATATTCTAGCTCTGATTCTCAATGTGTGTGTAAACTTGTGGATGGTGCCCTGGGCCTCAGACATGTTAGGCAGCATTCTGTTCACAATCCCCTCCACAGCCCACACTCTTAACATTCTCCAGGCAAAACACCTCAGGGACTGATTGAACTGATAGGAGGCTGCAATTTGGGGATCAATTTGTCTGCTTGGTATTTCCCATCTGGTGGGGGTGCCAATGGCTTTACCCAAATGATACTTAGTAATATAACCTCTTAAAATTGTTGTTAGAATTTTAGTTTATATATTTGTGCATGTTGCCTGCATGTATGCCTGTGCACCACATCCATGATTGGCTCCCAGGGAGGCCAGAAGAGGGTAATTGTATTGCCTGGAATTAGAATTATAGACACTTGGAAGCTAGACAGATGGCTTAGAAGTTAAGAGCACTGGCTGTTCTTCCAGAAGTCCTGAGTTCATTTTCCAACAACCACATGCTAGCTCATAGCCATTTATAATGAGATCTGGTGCCTCTTCTGCCCTGTAGGCCTATGTGCAGACAGAATGCTCTATACATAAGAAATAAATCTTAAAAAAAAAAAAAAAAGAAAGAAAGAGAGACAGTTGTGAGTACTGCTGGTAATCAAACCCTAGTCCACCAGAAGAGCAGCCAGTGCTCTTAACCCCGGACAGCAGCTTCTGGGTTTTAACAACTAACTAATTGCAATGTGAGGGAGTATATATAATTAGTAGCAGCTACTTGAAAAGCTGAGGAAGATTGTTGGCATCTAAGCATTCAAGGCCAGTGTCTTAGTCAGGGTTTCTATTCCTGCACAAACATCATGACCAAGAAGCAAGTTGGGGAGGAAAGGGTTTTTTCAGCTTACACTTCCATACTGCTGTTCATCTCTGAAGGAAGTCAGGACTGGAACTCAAGCAGCTCAGAAAGCAGGAGCTGATTCAGAGGCCATGGAGGGATGTTCTTTATTGGCTTGCTTCCTCTGGCTTGCTCAGCCTGCTCTCTTATAGAACCCAAAACTGCCAGCCCACAAGGGGCCTTTCCCTCTTGATCACTAGTTGAGAAAATGCCTTACAGTTGGATCTCCTGGAAGCATTTCCTCAACTGAAGCTCCTTTCTCTGTGATAACTCCAGCTGTGTGGTTCTGGGGCTTTTGTTTGCTAGGTGAGCAGTCTGCCACTGAACTATATCCTAGATACCCCCACCATTAAGAAGAGGGCTTCACTAAGTTCACCCAAACTAGACTCAGCTTGTAATTCTCTCATGTCACCTTCCTGAGCAGTCTTCAGGGAGATTTGTGTGAGCTGTAACCTATAAATAAAGGTTTAGCGCTCCTCCTCACAGAAAACTGCTTTGTATCAGGACTCAGGACAGACACCCAAGGACAGGTTGTACCTCTCAGCCCCATCATGCCTGTGCTCTACGCAGAAAGAGTCTGAACTGTTGATATGGAGAAGACACTTGGGAAGAGTGACTTTGCCAGAGGTCTGCTCATTGCCTTTTTGAAGAATTGCCTAGATGATAGCTAAGAATCTCAGTTCTCTAGCTGGTGAATGTGAAGCAATGGAAGGAAAGGGGAAGTGAGATGGCTTTGTCTCCAGCCCTCTTAAAGGCTCTTGGTCTTGTAGGTACTGCGAATGATGGTTGGAGTGAATATCTCAGATGAGCAGCTGGGCAGTATTGCGGACAGGACCATCCAGGAGGCTGACCAAGATGGGGATAGTGCCATATCTTTTACAGAATTCGTTAAGGTGTGTCCTTTTGACTTTTTCCTCTTAATTCTTTTTTATTAGCACATTGATTATATACAATGGCTTTCCTTATAACATTTTCATACGTGTATATATTTTTGATCATCTTCACTCTGTTCCCTCCTACTTGCTGGTTCTCTTATTTCTAACTCGTCTGACTCTTTATGCTCATGTCTCTTAGGAGGGGGTGAAGATAAGAGTTTAAATTGGTGTTATTTGCAGGAGCGTGAGGGACGTATGAGTGGCTACCCTACTGTGTTTCCCCGCAGCCATTAGCTCCCTGTGGGTCCTCAGTGATGGGTGCCCTTACGCTACTCTTCCCCCTACCTTTTGGTTTTATGTTAAATTGACTGCATAGGAGGAGAAGGTTGCCAATCATTTAGCAAGGTTCTCAGAATGGTCATAATCTTAATGATAAATTGCTTTTGTTTTTCAACCCCAGGTTTTGGAGAAAGTGGATGTAGAACAGAAGATGAGCATCCGATTTCTTCACTAAAGGACAGAGACCAAATTATTCTTGCTTTCTAGTATTTAAGAACTGAAACTTCTGTCCTCCAGCCCCACCCCATCCTGTCATCCCCTTTTTCCAGAATACTACAGCTCTTGCATGACAACCTGAAGTCTCTCCTGTCCATACAAACTTGTCTTTGGTGTATAAACAGGGAGTTACAGAATGGTACCCTCTGTCTACTTCTGTTCAGTATGCATCCCCCAGGTCCTTAGTTGTCAGTACCATCTTCCCTGTCTGCTGCTGAGTGCCATCCATCCATCCTGTCTGGGGAAACAAACCAGCCAGCAAAGCTCCCACTGGATGGGGACCATACCCATGCTGCCTTCCCTGCATCGAGCCTCCACCATGTTTCTGTGACCTTGTGTCCTTTTGTCCTTGTGTGTTACTTCCTACCTCTCATTCAGCCAACCTTCTCTCCATTCAGTCTTTCAGCTGCCCTCCTGTCGTTGAGATTCCCTGCATTCTACTTGATTCTGGGCTCTGGGCTCTGCTGGTAAACCTGTTTCTGATGTGGCAGGATAGTGGTCTATTGATTTATATCTACCTTCTGATGTGTCTCTGGGACGTTGCCCATCCAGGAGCTTTTCAGTAAGCAGTACTGCTCTTAGAAGCATGTGACTCCCTTGGTCCCCTGTATTGCTCTGTTGTCGCAGGGGCTTATGAGCAGACATATTCTTAAAAGGTGGTCACGGTCACGGTCATGGTGAGGCTTGTAGAGCCATGTCTCCTAGGTGGCTTCCCAGGTCTCTCTACCTCTGACTTTTTATTTTCAAACATATTTATGTGGCTTTTCTGGGTACAGTGTTGACATTCAGAAAATATTCTAATGCCTGCCAGTTTGCTTCTCTTTGGGACATTGTTACCACCCAAGTGGCTCTTCTGACAGTATGGTAAAGGGCCTTCTTGTAGTTTTCTGAACAAGGCTAGGCACCCTGTAGAGCTGGCCACATTTGCTCTACAGCGTGGGTTATGCCTCAGTGTTCTGTACACTGGAAGATTCTTCACATTTCCAAACAGAAAGACTAGTGTTACAGAAGTGCCTGACTTATCTCAGTCCTAAAGAATTAGATTGTCCTCAGTGTCTTAAAGTTTTGCACAAAACTCTGAATGAATTTTATACTTGGCAAATTTTAATGCTGGAAGATGTGTAGTCAGTTCATAATCCTGGTCCAGGCCTTGAGTGTATTCTCACGAGCTTCCTGATGACGTGACCTTCCTAGCTCCCTGTGTATACTACAGGTCTCTTAGAGGCATGGGGCCAAGGATTGGTGGCACCAACTGAGGTGACATTAGAGGTCTTTGAGTGACCAAGCTCAGCTTCTCTGCCAACGTCAGCTTGATTTCACTGAATCAGGCTGCTTCCGTCCTGTGTCCCTGTGAATCTGCTCATGGCTGGCTTTCTCTGATGTTGCTTCCTTGCTTCCTTGCTTGCTTGCTTGCTTCGTTGCTTTGGAAGGCTATCCAAGATGTGTAAACAGTTCTTTAGTAAATAAATTGCTATTAACCCAAACAAACAAAACCACTGCAAAGAGGATGGGTAAAGGTGAGCAGCAGGGGAGTGGCTGGGATAGATGGCTGGGGCTACATGAACTAGGGATTCTTTAAGAAATATCTGTCAGACTTTGTGATCAAATGATGTGATATAAGAATTGTATAAAGGGAATAATTGTCTGATACTGATTTGTTTGAGAAGTACTTGAGAAGCTTCTTGATTTAAATATTTAAACTTTGTAAGATTATGCCCCCCTTGGCTGTGTATAGCAAACTGTTTTTATCCACGGTTGTGCCTTATTGTCCCATTAAAATTGTACTCCTCAATTCATCAATAAATTAATTGTCGTTAAAAGAACTTGGTTGTCTGGAAAAAAAAAAAAAAGAACTTGGTTGACTTTTATCTGGTGTTTTATAACAATTTTATGTAACTCAAATGTCCTAAGGTTGAAATAATGTAGTGTCTCCCTTGCTCAGATTTATGCTTATAATATCAGTTGCAGGCATATGTCACTGCTGCCTGGACCTGAGATATACAGACATTCAACTAGGGGTTCAGTTTGCTAAGAGGCACAGTGTTTCAGCTCTGGCCTGTTCATGTGAATTCTAAGGAAGATCCAATATACTTTCTGTCGTGTGTGTGTGTGTGTGTGTGTGTGTGTGTGTGTGTGTGTGTGAGAGAGAGAGAGAGAGAGAGAGAGAGAGAGAGTCTGTCTTATCTGCCTAACTGGCTTGGAATTTGCCATATAGATCAGGCCAGCCTCAAAATTGCAACAATCCTTCCACATTAGCTTTCCAAGTACTATGCTTACAAATGTGGACCCAAACACCTCCACTGGAGGTGGAGACATAAGGATCAAGGGGTCAAGCTTGCTACATGCTTTAGAACTGTTCCTTAACTCCAGTGTCATGGGATCTTGTGCCCTCTTCAGGCCTCTGATGGCATGAGACATACACACATGCACCAGGGAAAACATTCACTATACATACACATAAAATGCCATTTTTAAAAATGGAAACAATCCAACATTATAGACATTCTACTATAGATGAACCAATCTTCTCAGGTCACTACCTTTACAGATCTCACAACACATCTAAAAAAGGGTTTAAAGCCCACTGTGGTAGAGTTAGTGGGTGATTCTAGCACTTAGAAGACAGACAGGAGGCTCGGGAATTCAAGGCCATGCTCCACGTTTGAGGCTAGTTTATGCTACAGGAGATCCTGTTTCAAAAACAGGCGTTTGAAATTGGCTTAGCAGTTGATGCACTGCTTTTACAGAGAGGATCAGAGTTCTGTTCTCATCATCCATACTGATTGGCTCATGGTGGCTCCAGCTCAAGAGGAATCCAGAGTTCTGGTGTCTGCTCACATGAATACTCAGATTAACACCCTTTACACACACAAACCTGTGCAATTAAAATTAAAGTCTAAAGCCGGTGGCCCAAGTCTTTAATCCCAGCTCGTGGGAGGCAGAGGTAGATGGATTTCTGAGTTCGAGGTCAGCCTGGTCTACAGAGTGAGTTCCAGGACAGCCAGGGCTATACAGAGAAACCCTGTCTTGAAAAACCAAAAAAAGGGGCTGGTGAGATGGCTCAGCGGGTAAGAGCACCCGACTGTTCTTCCGAAGGTGATGAATTCAAATCTCAGCAACCACATGGTGGCTTACAACCACCCGTACTGAGATCTGACACCCTCCTCTGGTGCGGCTGAAATCAGCTACATCATACTTGTGAAGAATAATAATAAACGAATCCTTGGACTGGAGAGATCAACCGGAGCGAGCGGAGCCGCCGGGAGTGAGCAGGGTCGAGTGGAGCAAGCGGGGTTGAACGGAACAAGGGAAAAAAAAAGTCTAAAAAAATTCAAGATTAGCCTTCAGGAGGCAGAGGTAGGCAGATATCTGAATTTGAGGCCAGCCTGGTCCTCAGAGTAAGTTCAGGACAGCCAGGGCTACACCTTGTCTTGGAAAAACAAAAAACATTGAGGTCTAAATTGTGTTGGTGCTTATAGGCAATAATTCCAATGAAAAGCTACATTTTCCTGGAGATACTAAAAAAAGAAATTTAATGTTATTGTATATTACTCAGACTGAATATTTGAAGGATTGGGCTCAGTGATTCCTGTCTGATGTTTTTATATGACCTTGAAATCAGAAATTTTTGTTGGTACAAAAGCTTCTGAGAAGTATGCACTGTGTGTGTTGGGGGGTAGCACTTGTGTCAGGATGCTGAATTCCATATGTATCTACATACATACACATGTATGGTTTCATTTATATACTTACTTGTAGGGAGCCATTCAACTGCTCTTTAAAGACGGCATCGACCGATTCAGCTGTTCTGGCATAAACGACTCTTAAATTGGCATTAGGCAGTGTCAGCTGTTGTTTGATCTTGAGCCCGAGAACACCTGGTGTAGTCACGCGAGAATACCTGGTGTAGTCACGCGAGAGCCACGAGGCAGCTCGGTGATTGGCCAGGACA